>CAHIKZ030003257.1:105000-107500 GCA_903632075.3 Acanthosepion pharaonis | reverse complement strand
TCATATCTGCCAAGTAATTGTTTTTCATATCTATCTATCTATCTCAGTCTGTTCATATCTATCTATCTATTATTAAAAATGATCTCCAAGCGAATAAGTACTTTATGCCTGAAAGATGACAATCCTTCATCTTACTTCATCAGGCGCTACACAATCACAAAGGATTTAACCAAATAACGAAGACTTGAAGACTTCCAACAACAACAATAACAACACCATTAGGTAATACATGTAACTAGAAAGGAGAATAATGATATAACCAAGGTGATGGCTCTCCACACTACCCAAAAGAAAAGGTTAGGAAGGAAACGCCCAATCTATAACCTTGATGTTGAGAATGTTTCTTCCTGGAAACGGTCAATCTCAACATTAACCTTAATATCGAAGTGGATTAATATCGATGTTTGACTATCCCGGGTAAGACAATAAACTACATCCGCATCCTGGGTAAGACAAATAACTTTATGATCCGCGTCCTGGATAAGACGATAAACACATCCAACAGTAAAAACACTGATCCATCCAATCGACCCGGGATGGTAGCACCTGTTAGGGTCCCAGCTATGGGTAAATAGTTAACGCCATTACTATAAAGTGTTAAAAATAGGTTTTAATACCAGAAATACTTTTGTTTAAAAAATTATTACCAGCAATACATCTTTGAAAAGCAATATTACCGGCAATACATTTTCTATACAAAGGTAAAAAAATATTACCAATATATTTGGGAAATTTCTTATCAGAAATAGATTTTTTATAAAAAAATATTACCAATGTTCCCAAATTTTGGTTGGCATTAAATAACCCATTGAGGTTGATATGCCGTAAAACAAACCAAACCAATCCAAATCTACGTTTGAATGATAGCTGCCTTCATTTATCTAAATTTCAATAGAATTAATACAAAATTTGCCACTGATTGGGACTCAGCATTCAGCAGTCCGACTTTAGAGTTTCGTAGACGAATCCTCCAGTAATCACTCCGTCCACACATCAAGGGATATCAGCAATTGACTGTTTATTTTTCTCGTTTTTTTTGGGGGGGGTTGTTTTTTTTGTTTTTTTTTTTGTATATGGTCTTTTTATTGTTGCTAGGCTTATTTTTATTTTCAAAGTGTGTGTCTGTTTTTTCGCTTTATTTCTTGTCACCTAATTCTCTCTTCTTCTTAGTCTTATATATATTTTTTATTTTTATTTTAGGTGTAGCGATGTTGACATACGGTTTTCCAGACATTCACACTTCTTGTTAATTCTTAAACGTTCTAGTGTTTTCTTAACTTTAGAAAATTGTATTTCATTTTTTATATAAATAATTTAAAACATTTTTTTTTATTACTGCTTAAATGATACGGTAAATACTTATATATGTCTTCTCTTGGCCATCATTTCCTTTTCTTATTTGACTTGGTAGTATCTTAAGTATTAAGATTATAATTATAAGAGGTTAGGCATATAATTAATTTTTTATTTATTGTTGTTTGAATATGTATACATATTCTTACAATCATACATTCACGCACACAAACACACACATATATATACGTATATATATATATATATATATATATATATATATATAAATAAACGTACAGTTTTAACGAAACTTGTAAAAGAAGAATTACTGGCCAATACACAATTATATATATATATATATATATATATATATATATATATATATATGTATTAAGGGTTTATTATATAATATACATATATATATATATATATATATATATATAATCGGAAAATCTTGGATATTATTTATATATATATATATATATACACGGTGACCCAAAAAAAATGGGAATTTTGAAGTGCGTATTGCCAGACATGAGCAAGTGGTAACACTGCGAGACAGTGACCTTGAGCAAGTAAACATTTCGCCATTTAGAATTCAAGATGAAATTCACAGTATCCCAGCTAAGATGTTGCAGCAGTCAATGAGGAATCTCAACAGCAGATTTCAAGAATGCATTCGTACAGGAGGACGCCATCTACAGGACGTAATTTTTAAAAAATGAAAATTCCATCATTGTTTCTTAAATGGCATGGTTTAAGGTTTCAATTACTAGGAATAAAATATTTTTCTTCCATCACTCTTGGTTTTATTGAATTGTTAAAAAGTTCCCGATTTTTTTTGGTCACCCTATATAATGTTTTAATTCGTGTTTTAAGTGTTATATATATGTGTGCGTGTGTTTTAAGTAGGATTATATATATATATGTATATATAGAGAGATAGACAGAAATAATTAGAAGGATTTGAAATAATCATAATTAAGTATTTCAGCCAGTCTGATAGAAATCTCAACAGAATGCAGAAAGCACTAGACGGCCGTTTCGTCCTATATTTGGGACTCATAAAAAATGAATTGAAACCCTGACAGGTTATCAGGCAAACGCCATACTAACTGTACCAAACTTTCTCGGTGACAAAGAGGTAATGAATTAGACTCGATATAACGCAACAAATTAAATATTCCGTGGTGGAACTCATCTGAGT
>CAHIKZ030003257.1:82500-100000 GCA_903632075.3 Acanthosepion pharaonis | reverse complement strand
AATATATATTTTTATTGATATTTATGGTTTTAAATTTTTTTTAATATTAAAATTTTAATTTTAACCATTTTTATAATTGTATATTGCTCCCTTAAATTATTTTCAATAAGTAAATAGTATTTATTTAAGTCTGAAATATTTATTTATTGTGATTTCTCATTGTCTGTCAATGTCTTTGGATGTATGTTTGTATCTATCGGTTTATGTGTTTGTTATTCTATTCACTGTTGTTTGTGTGTAAATGTTTCATTTCTCCTTTTTCATAAAAGGCTGTAGGATGTTCATTAATCTGAAACCAATAGAATAAACCATTTTTTTTTTTTTTTTTTTTTTATGTATGTGTGTGTGTGTGTGTGTGTTGTGTGTGTGTGTTGTGTGTGTGTAATGGCTATTTTTATGTCTGTGCTTATTTTATAATCTGATTGTGTTTTTTTTGTTTTTTTATGAGTTTAAGACCACATTTGAAACTTTAAAATAAAAATATATATAATATAAATATAAAAAAAATATATATTTATCAAATGACCGGATAATTGTAATTGTCCTTGTAAACATAATTTCAATGAAAAATGAATTGAATAAACATATATATTTTTTTTTTTTTACAATAGATTATATTTTTTTTTACTTAAAGTGATTAAATTTGGAAAAATAAAAATTTATGTTTAATTTTAATATTAAATTTTATCATATAAAATAATTATTAGTTTTAAATTATTTTTTAATATTACCACATTTAAAGATCTGAATAGCTATTATATACAGGATTTTTCGTTGTCAAGCTTTTGAATCTTTTATATATTTCTTTTTTTTGGTTATTCTAGCTTTTGTAACAATTAAACATTTGGAGTGTTTCATCGTTAATTAATTTAAACTTTTAAAACCATTTATTTTATTTTCAACATCATCACTTGATAAGATCATTATAATTTTTATTTATTGGCTATTTTTATAGTAAATATTATTAAATATGTTATAATTTTTATATGGTCGCATATATATATATATATCTATATATAATATATGATTGTTTATCTTAAGATTTGTAAACTGTGAATGGCAAATGTTTTTTTTACGTCCTTTTGCCAAAAAAAAAAATTTTAATAGCCACCCTTGGAGAAAAAACAGAATGAATAGTGCAGTACTAAGAAAAAAGAAAATTTTTTTAAGAAAGAAAAGAATAATTTAGAACCTCAACATCTTATGAAAAATCTTAAATTCTTCTTTCAGTCAACCTTAATCAAAGACCAATTTTTTTTTTCAGAAATGAAAAATTTTAGAATCAAACGTATTAGAAATAGAAAAAACTCTTTTTAAAGAAATTTTCTTTCAATTCCCTTTTTTAATTGACACCCAACACACTGAAATGACCAGTATTCTTATTTATAATTGTTAATGCAATATTTACAGTTAAACCGATTTTTAAATATCTGGAGAAATTTTACGAATAATTTATTTTTTCAGTTTTTTCTCAAACCAACCCTTCAATCCTTATTTGTGGAGATTGATCAAAATCAAAAAACAAAAATTTTTGAATATGGTGAAAAAGTAAAATTTATACAATATATACATATTTATATATATATATACCATATATATATATATATATATTTATATATATATATATATATATATATATATATATATATATATATATATAATATATTTTAAATTATATTTTTTTGTGTTGTGTATATATATATATATATATATATTTTCAGTTGGATCCTTTCATATTCACGACAGCAATTAATTTTGGTGTATTTATTAAAGGAAAAGACATACATATAATTGATACATATTATTTATTCTAAATACTTTTATGTATATATTATTAACAATCAATACCATCATCAGGGTGTTTTTTTTACATACACACACAATACAAATATAGTACACACATATTTTCAAATGTACTAGAACAAAATTGATGTGTTTATCTGAAAGATTATAATTTGTCTAAATTTTCAATAGAAATGAAAAATGCTGCCATAATATATATATATATATTATATATATGTATAAAATATATATAATTATATTTCATGTGTGTATAAAATTTATAAAGTGCTCATAAATATATTCCTTCATAATGTGTAATTATTTTTTAATTTGATTTTTTGTTTATACGAAATTTTATTAAGATTCAAATATTTAATATAAATGAGAAAATTGGTAACCGAACGCTGCTCATTTAATGTAAAGAAATTTCAAATGATTCCGTAGGATACAGGTTCGAATCCTGTCGAATATTCTGAATGTCCGGACATTCAGGACGGTAAATCTTGTTTAATATTTATTATAAAACAGAATTTACTTAAATAAATGTATCTATAAAAAAACAATATCTGTAAAATTCTCTATATATATATATATATATATATATATATATATATAATTATATATATATATATATATATAATTAATCCAAGAAACAGTGTTCGAGATGTATTTGTTGGGAGAAGAGTAAATATCCAGATTTTAAAACTACATCCAGACAGGCAAAATTTTTTTAAACAATCAATTTTGTAAAACATTTATTGGAGCAATTTGGTCTTTTGTATTCAATAATTGCAAGACCAATGTCTTTCAAAATGTTTTTACCATTGTTATTGATCAAGATTCAGTTTTATTGGTACAAAAAACCTCTACGGATAACCTATTCAACGATCTGAAAACCAAATACTACAAATGTAACAATAGTTTAGAAAAAATATTTTGTAAATTTAACTTTATTCCGTCAAAAAAACACAGGCTCCAAGAATCGATTTATATTGAACGTTATTGGATCTTAATATTATCATCATTTTTTCTGGATATATTTTTTTTCGGGGGTCCCATCCATAGACCTAATTTTAAAACTTTGCCAAAACATTTTCCACTGAAAAAAGAGAAAACAATGAAAAGTAAAATGAAACATATTTTACATAGATAAAGCCCTTCGTAACTGTGGGTTTATTATGAGAAATAGTATTTCTTTAAATGATTGCCTTTCTGTATTTCAATGAATTGATCTTTTCCAATCAATTGGATGCTCCAACTACAACTGAAATTATTAAATCCTCAAATCAAATTTTTGATCTTTCCATTATTATTATTTTGTTTTTGATTTTTTTTTTTTATTAAAAGATTCTTTTCTGTCCATTGCAGTCTCTTTACTAATCAGTTAAAAATTTTAACATCATTTCCACTAACCAAAAAAAAAAAATTTCATTGTTTTGTCCCGTGTCGTAAAGTCACATTATTATAATTATCATTAACAGTTTTTTATTTAATAATAATTGATTTTCAGGAAGTCTGGATATGTTTATTAGGTTGTCTGTTTTTATTTATCGGCAAATAGTCTACTGCAATTTTTTTCCAATTAAATCCTTTGGCTGATTTTATTTGTGGAGATAACAATGGTCTAGGATTGTTTTTTGTTCCCCATATGCCACATTTTCGATGATTTCTATTTCAATTTACTTTGTCCTTGAATTTTGAACAACTTTTTGAATATTTTCAAAGATATATTGCAGTCAGCAGGGAAAAAACCTGATATTCCCAAAATGTCGCCATTTTTTTGTTTCTGGTTGTTTAATAAATTATTATTATTATTATTATTATTATTATTATTTTATTTCCTTTGATTTTTTTTTTTGTACTCATTTCCTTCCGGGTCCCCACCAGAGACCTAAGGTTCAGAAATGGTATCATGACATTTTCCACTGAAAATTAAAAAAAAAAAAAAAAAAAAAAAAAAATAACTTTTTTACATAAATAAAGCCCTTCGTAATGTGTGGGCTGTACTTGTGAGAACAATTTTTGTATTTCTTTAAGGCATGGGCTTACATCCCTTCAATGAGTCTATTGGAATCTTTTCCAACCAATCCGAGGGCTCCAACTACAACTGAATTACTGATGTTCCTCATTTTTGAGATTTCGATTTTTTTTATCTTTGTATTTTTTTTAGCTTTTTGAAGATCTTCAAAATACATTATAATCTGCAGGGACTGCCATGTCAATAAGAAGGCACATTTTGTTTTTGTTATCTTTAATCACGATGTCTGGGCGGTTATCTTTGATTGTTCTGTCTGTGTGTATTTTGTAGTCCCAAAAATTGTTACAGGTCCTATCTCCGTAACCGAGGTCTGGGTGATGTTCATACCAGTTTCTTTCAGTTTTTCCCCACTAAAAGTTGAATATTTTCCAGTGCAGATATTGGCCCACTCTGTCATGCCGGGTTTTTATATTCAGTGGGTGCCAATATAACAACCTGATACAAGATGGTCAATTGTTTCTGGATATTTATCACAGAATCTGCATTTTGGGGTAACACAATTTTTTAGTATTTGTGCTTGATAATTTCTAGTTAACAAAAATTGGTCCTGTGCAGCAAGAATAAAAACCTTCAGTTTCAGCTTTTAACCCTGCACTACGTAACCACTGATGGGTACGGGGTTTTGTCTACATCAGCTTGTTTGGTACGGGCAGAGTATTGACCATGAAGAGGTTTATCTTGCCATCGTTTCTTTATCTGGTCGATTGCATTTGCTTTTGCTTTTTTTTTTCTTTTTGCAGTTTCTTTGTAGCTGCATTTAATGTATTTGAAACCTATTTTTTTTTTATTTTTTTAATTTATTTTCCAATCTTCTTTGATTTTTTTCATCATCAGTCTTCTGTAGTTTCCAGGTATCTTTTTCACAATGTTGTAAAAAGGTAAGACAGTTCTAGTTGAAATCTAATCCTCTGCCTCCTTCGGATCTGGACACATACAACGATCAATATCATGACTTTAAATGTTGCATGGATATATAGCATGAGAAAAATATTTTCGTTTTGACATCCATTAAAGAATGTCAGCTATGGTCTATTTAAAGGATGTTGAAATTATATTATACCATTTTAAGGGCAAAAAAATGTTTATGGCTTATATTCTGTTTTTTGAATTCAACTCATATTTTAATACCATTCAAACAAATGCCTTTATATAATTTTTTTTCATTTTTTCCCTCATTTGTGTCTGACTGTATTCCATCTCCTTCGTTCAATCCTACGTATTTATAGGCTTCTTCTTGTTTCAGTTTCTTAAGCTTTGTGAACAAATCTAGATCTGTTGAGGGTGTTTCTGTAATTCGCCCTTTCTTAGATGTTACTTTTGCATATTTATCTGATCTGAATATTATTATTTTTACTCTTATTTTTATTATTGATTTTTGGTTTTTCCCCCAATCGGTATCACCCCAAGCAAGGCAGCACAGCCAGTAATATGCAAGGAGTTACAGGATATGGAGTAATTCGAAACAGAAACATTAGTAATGAGGACAAAGTGAAAAGAGCAATCAGGAGGACATCAGATAGCGATTGACATTGCATTTTATTCTTTGCAGATTAAAATGAGAAGTGTGAGAAAAGAAACTGTTAGAATAGACCGATTGCATTTTTATATTCTTTTTGACAGTTCTAAATTGAACTAATATATTCAATTTTGCCTCCTTCAGATTTATTAAAGGCAAATACAGACGACCAAACATCAGATTTATGATGATGCACGTGCTGTTTATATGGGCGGCTTTCTCGTTTTGACATCCATTGGCTTTTCGACTCATTTAAGCTCTTGTCCATTTTTAAAAAATTGCATTAAATCATTTTTTGAAAACAGCCAAAATGTTCATTTTGACATTCTTTTTTGTTTTTCAATTTAGCATTTAATTCCAGACACACACGCCCGTAATATTCTTTTCTTTCATTCGAGTATGCTGTAGAAATCTCCTTCATCAATTCCAGGGTTTAAATAAAATGATTCACCTTGTTCCATTTTCCCCATCTTTGCGATGAAATCTAAATCTAAAACAATGTGTTTCTGTAATTCTTATTTTCTTGAATGTTTATTTGCATATTTATCTAATCTTTAAATATATACCGATGCCATCACTGAAACATTTTACAGTATTAAAAAAATAGAAAATTATTTATTTTTTGCAGTTGTCGCCTTTGTCAAAATGTTAGATTATTATTATTATTATTATTATTATTTACTGGCATAAAGTTTTCTTGTTTTATGATATCCTGTAATTAATGTCGTCCAAACTATGGTCTTTAGGCCGCATAATTATGAATTGTAATTTAATTTTTAATAGCACTTTTCTTAGCATATGAGATTTTAAAGGATATATCGATCTTCTGGGCAATTTCTTGAGATTGATGTTACCTGGAACAATTTTTAATAAAATTGTCTAATATCCTTTTTCTACGAATTTCAGTGCTCCGATTATTAAAGGTACAGTTTCATCTTCATTCCCCATGATCCTGTTAATCTTTTATCTCCAGATGGTATATATATATATATATATATATATATATATATATATAGCTTATCCATTTTTTGTTTGGAAAATAAATAAGAATCGTCTACTATATTTATGAAAAGTTGAATCCCAAAATAAACGCTTGCTCAGGCGCATTTGTGTTTATTCAAGACCCAACCAGCCCACCTGTAAATTTTTATTGCAAATATGCTGAAGACCTTAAAATTATTTTTCAAATTCTGGGAAAATAATAACTTTTTTTTTTAATCAACAAATTGAACAAGAGTGCATGCTCAAAATATAAAAACACCACGATGACTTTGTTTCGTGTGTTGAAAACCAGATATACAAATGATATGGTTTTCAGATTTTAAAATTATGCCGCACGCTGAGATCGAACTCAATCATAAATATAACATAGGAAATAAAATATAAATCGATATATGGTTGATTCGAAATTTATAATCATTAAATAAATATATGTTTATATTTAAAAAATACTGCGGCATATTCAATGGTAAATTTATGTATATAAATAAATCCGCTATTTGTATTTTGCCTTTTAATAGATTATTATTGTTTTTGTTTTTGTTTTTTGATTTTGTTGAATGTTTTTTCAAAAATAGCCAGTAAATGAAAGGTCAGAAAAATTTTATGACATTTGAACTGATCAATGATTAAAAAAAAAATTTAATATATTTTTATATAGACAAATTCCTTCATAATTGTATAGATTATATTTTGAATATTTGAGAACAATTTTTGTATTTTTTTAAAACATGGGCTTTCTTCAATTATTTCCTGGAATTTTTATAAAATTTAATCCAACTATATTAAGGATTGTAAAATGTTCCCATCCGCCAAAAGTTATAGGCCCAGTATTATATTAAAACTTTATTCTTCAGTTTTTATTCCTTGTTTTTGTTAATCTTTTTCTCGATAATTTTCAAGGAGGTGTTTCTTTGATTTGACTGGAAATACTGCTATATCAATAAGCAAATGAAAATCCTGATTTTCTTGTCTTTTTTTATTATTTATTAATATTTTTACTAATATATTTTAAATCATAATTGAATTAATAAGTGATAGAAAAATTGATTATATTGTTTGGAAAAATAATGCCAATTTTTGAAAACTGAACAACTTTAAAAATTCTCTGTTATTTCAATTTGGTTTTGCTGAAAATCAGGCGTTGTTCGGGCAGTATTTAAGCCAGATCCTTAGGAGGATTCTTGGTTTGACTATAATGGGAAGACTTCAGTAATTTTGTATTTGCAATTTTTTATATTTTTTTTTTTTTTATGAACAAGTCTTGAAACGAAAATAAGTGCTTTTCAGGAATATTGAATAAAATGAAATTTTGATTTGTTTTATTCAAGGAATAAGTTGATAAAAACAGAAAACAAATTATTTATAACTCAAACTATATATTTGACGTGTTCTTCAACTCTCTCTTTTCTCTCATTTTATATCTTAAATTATCTATCATTTATATATATATATATATATATATATATGTAAATGTGTTTGTTTATATAGAAAAGGTAAAAAATGAAAATATTTTAATGAAAGTTTCCTAGTAACATAAAATATTAAAAAATGATTTTATTTCAAAAAGAGCCTTTTATATATATATATATATATATATATATATATATATATATATAAAATTGTATACTATAATGGGAGGCTGGAAACAGTCATCAAATAAAAAATATAAACAGTAAAAAGTATCAAGATTTGAAATCCGAAATAGAAAATACAGAGCAAAATCATTTTAAAAAACTAAAAAATTTTTACGTAAATTTTACCATTATTTTCGACCGCAGGGTATAAAACAGGCAAGTAGAATGATAAATCTAGTAAAAAAAAATTTAAATTAATGATTTATTTAGAAAGAAAAAAAAGATTCCATAAAGGGTTATTTTGGGAAAATAAAATTTTTAATTAAAGGAAAAAGATGAGGAAAAGGAGGATTTTAAAAATTTTTCTTAAATTTAATATTATTCAGAAAACTCATTTTTTTTTATATATTTATAAAAATCCACAAAAAATGCCTGCATTTATTTTTTCATTGATAATTGTTTAAAGTCTTTATTAAGATTTAAATAGCAATTTTTAATTTCCTGTTGATACAGTTAACAGAAATATAAGAAAAATCCATTCTTCACATCTTTATAAATTCTTATGTTTACTCAATTTTATTCATAAATTTCTGGCATATATCTCTTTAAACACACAAAAACAAACACATCAATATATATATATATATATATATATATATATATATATTGTCAACCAAATTTGACTGTTTTGCTTTATCACATTGCATTTTAGTGTTTTTTCAAAGTTATTATCTAATTCAAGAAACCGTATATTTATGTGGCAAAATTTACAGTCGAAGATTGAAAAAGCCGTTTGCGCACGGATGGAATAAAGGTTTAATTTAATGTATTTAATTTTAGATAAACATATGGTTGAGTTTTATGAAAGAACTTTTCGTTTTATTTAGAGTGAAAATTTATTAGCAGTCACTGTTTAAAACTTACAATTCCTCCCCAGAGAGCTCCACCAAATAATTTTTCAGAAGTATTCAGAAAAAAATGAGAAGTTCAATTAATTATTCATAGCTAAGGATCAGAAGCTCATGAAGGAATGAAAAAAAGTTTCAAATATATATATATATATATATATATTCTATATAATTCATTTCAGTATCATTTTCAACTTGGAAAAAATGATTTTCATCACTCTAACTTTCAAATTTTAAACTTAATTATAATATATATATATATATATATATATATATATATATATATATATATATATATATATATATATATATATATATACCAGGGTGTAACAGCAAAATTGTCCAAATCGTGTAACAGCATGGATAATTTGTCCATCCCACAAAATGTTTAATATCTAAAAAAAAAATAAACTAATTGAGTTTCTTTTTTTTTTTTTCAGATAAGACGTTTAGCCATGTTGACACCATTTGTCGTAAGAATCACTGAAAAAAACATTCGTGTTATTCAGCTAGAAAGAGAACAGGTTAAAATCATTTGGTGTCAGCCCTACTGTCTTTCCAAAGGAGCAATGATGAGAGGAAAAAGATCATTCAGGCCTTCAGTAATGGTACCAACATTCATACTCTGGCTTCCATCTTCAAAGTCCATTCAAAACCATCAAGAGAATGGTGAATAAGTTTTAAAAGAGGGAAGAGAGAGGGAAATCAGGAGGTCACAACAGGAAGAGGGATCATCATTTCAACTTAGAGCTAAATTTATCAATTAGAAAAGATCCAACTCAATCCATAAGACATTTGGCACGTGAGATAGTTTCATCTATAACAGTCAAAAGAGCAGTTTTGCTGACTTGAAAATGAAATCATATTGGAAACCTTGTGTTATACGATTTGACTCCAGGACAGAGCAGTTAAGTGTTTTATATAACATATATCTTTATAAGAATTGAAATATATATATATATAAAATATATATATAAATTTTCAATATAACTCTATTTTATCTTTTTTGATTAATTAATTTTGTAACTATTATTTTTATTTAAAAAAATCTTTTCAACCTGTATTTATTTTTAAGTCTTGAAAGTTATTATGAATTTTATTGTTTTAATAGAAAACAATATTCATACAGATGATGATAATAAGAATTATTAAAAGTAATATTATTTAAAACATTCAGAACATCTAATACTTTTTACATTTTTTAAAAACAATGATCACATCATTCAATGAGTTGTTAGTGGTTGAATGAACTTTATTAAATCTGTTAACATAAGTATTTCACCATTAATTACATTAACTTTACTGATTTATTTTTCCATGCCTACTTTTTATAAACTATTAATTATACTGTTACTATTTAATATATATATATATATATATATATATATATATAAATATGTAATATATAAATATATATTAGTCCTAATATATATATATATATATATATATATATATATTTTGAGTCATTATAATTTCTATTTTTGTCTATCAATTTTTTTTTCAAAATATTATAATTTGTTCGAATAATGGAATCTATTTATGATTTCATTTCAGAACTATAGAAAATGTGTTTTTCGGATAAATAACCCACTTTATTGAAAATCAATAGTTATATAAAGTATTTAAACTTGTTTTTCAGAAAGAAAGTTGTACAGGCCAAGAACTTTCAAATGCTCCTAATATATAAAGTTTCTTAATGTCATTTAAATAATTATATATATATATATAGGGTCTAGAGAGAGAGTGCCAAAGAAGGCAAAGAGAAATGTTAAAGAGAATGAATTGAATATCAATTTAAATGTTCTCAAAAATTTAAAATTTTACTTACATAGCAAAGAACTGGAATTTAAGAAGACATAAACCGGATGAAAAATCTTAAATTTTTGAAACCTAAATTCTTAAAGATTTTCTTTCTTTTTTTTTTTCAGACGAAATTTATCTTTCTTTTCTGTTTTCTTTTTTAGTCTATATCTTGTATCTTTATTTCTAGTTTCTTTTTAATAAGAAACTAATCTTTTATGTTAGACATTTAAATCCTTATTTAAAATAAATAGGAAAATAATTATTAGCAAGGTTTTATTGAAATTTTATATAACCTTCATTTAAAAATGCCTGATGAGATGTAATGATATACATCAAATATGGATGCATTGATGTAGCAAAGAAAATATTTTTTGAATGTACTATTTAAAAAAATAATAACTATATATATATATATATATATATATATATATATATATATATATATATATATGACAATAAAAAAAATAAACTAGGAAAAATAAATAAAAATTAAATTAAAACCATAAATCATGCCAGAAGAAATTAAATCTGAAAAAATTTCAATACTTCAGATCAAAAGTAATAAAGAAATTAATAGAAAATTTCTGTAATATAAAAGAAAAATTTCCATTCCTGAAGAAATCTATATTAATGAAGAACATCTTCCTTAAAATCCTAATGCAAAAAAATCGCATTTAGATCAAGTAAAAAAATTATAAAACTCTGTCAAAATCCCTACTATTCAACAACAAAGGTTATTAAAAATGACAAAATAACATTTGATAATAACAATAGGAAGTTATGATGGAAGCTGCAAACCTAGGAACTTCTGAGAATTTCCCAACAACTGTATTTATTTAGGATAACTAACAAAAAAGATATATATTATATATAGAGATGATATTCCTTATTTTTTTAATATGATATAGTATATATTGCAATGATTATGTTCTTTAAAAATATGTAATATGAAACAGACAAAACCAGAAAATAACAAAATTCTTTGAAAAAATAGATTTAAAAATTGACATTAAAACAAAATTAAAATCTATGTTTTCTTATTTACCTTTCAACCTCTGAAATGGTATTTACCAAACATTCAGAAGATGAAAAATAATCTATTTATATAAAATAGAAAAATAACTATCCTCCTCAAATAAATCAAAAAATCCTATAATTCATCAATCTCCAATAGATTTTCCAACAAATTCTCATTCCAAATGTTTTATTTAAAAATAGAATAACAAAAAAAAAATTTTCACAAATTTAAAAGATAAAAAATTATTCATAGGGGTTCAAACGAAAAATTGAAATTTAATTTTATAGAGGGAGCTGGTCATCATTGCCCAGCAGCCCACTGAAACTATTCCACACCTGGGCAGGGGACTGATTTATGATGTTGATGATGGTAGACAATAAATATTTTAATTCTCCAGAAAAATAAATAATAATATGGTTCAAATCTATCATACAATATAAATATAAAATTTCTCTATTTTTCTTTAGCAAGTTAGCATATCTATTATATCCTGTCATTTCTGCAGATATATATATATAACCATTTTGTTTGTGAGGAAAGATAGAAGGAAATATATCAGAGAGACTGATTGGTTTTTTATGAGAAAAAAAAGTTTGTATATCTGATAGAAAGAAAAAAAGTTTTTCAACACTCATCTTTATTTATTGAATAATAATCTGCATGTGATTGTGACTGCAAATATTTTGTTAAAGTTGTTTATTTGAAATATTTAACACTGCAATAAAGGAATTTCCAATGGAAATATTATATTTTTGTACAAACATGGAAAGTTATTCAATCATTAAATTAAGAGAAATTATGATAGGATAACCATGAAATTTTCACTGCTATAAAATAAATATAGATAGAACATTTAAAAAAAAAACAGGAGGAACATCAAAAAACATAATCAATATATATGATATAATATAAATCATATATGGCTACGTCATGTATAAAGGAAATTTAGGTTAGATATTTCTTCTTTTGGAATGAAGTTAAAATACTGGATAAGGAAAAGATATATTTTCAAATGTTGAACAAATTTCAGATCATATAAGATTTATATTGAGGACCTATATATTAGGAAAAGTGTAGAAATTCAAATAAATACAATAAAATAAAGCCATGTTAAAAAAGAAAGAAAAATTTAGATTTTTCAACAGCATTACACATTTTTTATAAGCACCACAAAATTATTAATAATAAAGTCAGATTAATTTTAGGCTCCAAGTTCACCAAAAATTGTCCCATTGGACAATATTAATTTTAAATCAAATTTTTGTAAATTTTGTATTTTAATATTTGTATAATTGGACTTAATGGAAATTCCATAATACAATAAAATGAAGAGTACAAAAAAATAAGAACTAAAATTTTTTAATTTATATATATCCAGAACTAATATAAAATATATAATAACTTTATTTAATATCAAATAAAGGTGATCAAATTCTTTTCCATTTTTTTCATTAATTGTCAAGTTTCAAAATTTTGGGATTTCAAATTTTTTTAAAAAAAACAACACTCATAAATACTGATGATTGCATCTCATATATGAAACATTATTCTTGTATCTGAATGTTGACTTTAATGTAAACTTTCTATTTACACATTCATTTTCTCTGATATTGAGATTTTAACCCATAAATATATATATATTTTATCTATATATATATATATATTTGTATATTTTGTTGAATTTTAGTTGAAAAACTTCATTTTTCCGATATTATTTATTTTTCAGTTATTTTCAGACCATTTTTATGATTTCTGGTATAAATTTGAATATAAATTATTGATGTCTCTTATTTTTTCTTTCATATATCCTTATAAATATTGTATTTATTTCAACAACCCAATATTTAGGAATAAACATGCTCTTTATATTTCATTACTAAAAAAACAAAACAAATGATAATAACACATACTAATTATATTTAATTTTCAATACTAACAAAAAACTATGAAACTTTTAATCATCAACAATTTTGAGAATATATTATAAAAACTAAAAATACTTGCACATTGAATAGTTTATACTTTTTACCAGAAACCAAGAAAAATGTTTCAAAATATACAAAATCTAAAAAAAAATCAATTAACAAAAATTTTTCTTGAGTTTTAATTAAATATGTATAAATTTTAAATTTGCTGCCCTAAATATGTTTAATATATATATATATATATAAATATCAGTTATTTACTTCACCTGATGAGATGTGTTGATTTTGCATCAAAATGAAATACTGCAGTTGTGTAATTTTTTTTAAAATGTTTTGATGTAATATCCTAGAATAAAGAATATTTCTCTCTTTATATATTTTCTCCCTCCTTTAAAAAATTAAAGGTTACTAATGTTGGAATTTTAAATTTACTTGTTTTCATCTTAAATATATATATATATATATATATATATATATATATATATATATATATATAATAAATGTAAATGGATATAGATCCGATAGAATGAAGAAAAAAATGGAAAAAAACAAAACAAAATCCTTAAATGCAATTATGTTGTTTAAAATGAATGAAATGTCGACGTCTGACGTTTCGGTTTAATAAACCTTCTTCAGGAACAATATTCATTAAAATACAATTCAGTTCAATTTGACAAAGACGATGGACATAAAAAACAAGTCTTATCCAAAACAGATAAATGAAAATTTTAAAATGATCAGCTTTCCGTTTAGCATGGTCACACGTCACATGTCGTCACAAACTCTTTTTCTTTTGATTAAACTTGTTCTTATGTATATATAATTTATATAAGTTTTACATTTTTTGTATCTTTTCTTGAACCTTGAAAAATTATATATATCTCTATATATATATTTATTTGGGTAGAACATTTCTTTTGATCGTAAATATTTGGGCATAAGATTTAATTATTTTTTTATTTAACAAATACCCGCATCTTTTCATTTTTTTTGTTTGTAGGGATAAGGGGTCAGGAAATTTTAAATAATTTCATAAAAAGAATGACTATGAGGGAGCTAAAACTTTGAAATGGTTTTTGTTTTGGTCGTGTTAATTTTTCCACATGATAAAGATTATTTACTAGGTATTTTTTGTCACATTATTTTGAATTGACACACATATCCATGTATAATTAAGAACTGGTGTGTGAACAATCTGAATATGTCCACACGCTTTCAATTTTGTAACTACATTATCCAAACAATAAAATTATTTCATATTTATTAAGCTAAGTAATGCGATTTGATTTTTAATATGAATCAAATGGAACGGATATCCATATTGGTGGGAAGGTTTATACATCCAACTGATTTTACTTTCGCCTTTTTAAGTATTGTCACCACCTTTCTTTCAATGTAAAAATTCCACCTAATCTGAAATAGGTCTGCAAATTGGGGTATGCTAGGGTTTAATGGAAAGATTACCAATTTCACTCTAATTCTGTCTCTTTTAAATGTTTTTTCATTCACGAATGTTGTTTTCCATAACAAAAAAACTATAATTCTGTAAATTCACTAAATATTTCATTCTCTAATATCCAACCTTCATAATAATTTTTTTACTAAATTTTTTTTTAGAATACGAAATTCTCTAGTTTTCTTGTCACGATGTGACTCGATCTCAATTCAGTTATAACTATTTTTTGGAAAAAGCAGAATCAACATATTCGGGCAACTCCACCCATAACCTGTAAGGATCGTGGTTCTAGGCTCTCCTGCTTTCTCTGTGTCAAAACATTATATCATAATATAATATTTCTGCCTCACAGAGTTATTATATAACCATGCACGGACTGTAAGAATTTAATATAAAATTCAATCAATTATGCTATTGGCCAGATATATATTCACATTTACTTATATATATAATCTTCACATTTCATACACATATATACAAAAGTACAATTATCCGTATATCTTTCATTTGGTCAAGAAAATATTAAAATAATGCTACACCCTCCTCCCCGACCAATTATAAACAATATCAAATTAACATGTTGTATAGCCCCCTAATGCAGGGTCAATTCTTTGTTCGTCATATTTGATTTGGGTGCATGATAAAAAAATCTTGTCACATATTGACAGATGTTTAATTTTTGTGGAAAAAAGGATATAATAAACACTCATAAATTAAATAATCGTTATCACAATTATATAGACGTCACACACATTATTTTCTTTTCTATCTTATTGATACTCTTTTTAGGACCTTCATCATAACATCCTAAAGTCCACACACTATATATATTTGATGCAAAACCACACACAATGAAAATTTTACCCACATGATCTAGCTCACACACATCAAAATATGCAAAACGTACCTGGTTTACATCATCTTTAATCGTGGTCAATCCTTATTTTTTATCGTACACCATTTTATATATATATAAATAACACACACCCATAAATTGCTATTTTACTATCTATACACATAAAATATTATAGCATTATATTTATCATTTTGCTTAATACATTTTTAATCACTACACAAAAATATATATAATGTAAATTCTATGGATATATTTATGTGTTTTACACACACCTTTTTTAATTTTACTATGTCCAAATTTTAGGCGTACATAAACTAATGATTATCCTCATTTTTTACCATATTCTTTTTTTTCTTTAAATATATATAATCCAAAATAGGAAATATATATATTTTAATTTTTGCATATATATATAATGTATCTTCCTTCTTCTGAACGGTGTGCGTGCGTTTTATTTTATGTTTGTCTATTCTGGACTTTACAATTTATTTTTTTCATTCCCAAATTTATTTTCAAGTTATTTCCATTACTGTCATAAAAAAATTTTTTAGGAAAAATCAAGTTGCCCATTTATGCCCCAATTCCAAATCGGATAATGAAAACTTGGTTATTTTTCATTTGCTTGAAATGTTTTGTTTTCATTGAACAAAACCCGTTCAAAGTTTGTAAATATATATAATATATATATATATTATATTCTGGAGATAACAATCTGGCCATAATACAAAACATTTCTTCAATCGTTTTCACTACCGATTGAAAAAAATCGATAGCTGCATTCGTCACCCAAAAAAATTTAAATTGCATGGCATTTTCATCGCTCCAATTGGCTCATTCGTAATGCTTAAAGTTTTCATTGATTCTGATTCCGAAGAACTGGGTTGGGTGTGAAAAAAGTATTTGTTATTAACATTCTTTTTTCATCCGTTTTTTCCAGTTACGAGTCCTTTTTTAAAGCTGGTCGTTTTGTGTTCATTTTGTTTAGTTCTTTTTTCGTAACAGATTTAATGTTTAGTATAGAGCTTAGAAAAAATTAGCAGTGTGAGATAGGCAAGAAGTAAGGCATGTAGCAACATCAACACAGCAAAGGGCACTCCTTTAAAGGCAAAGAAGGGTAAAAATATTTTAAGTCAAGTGATAGCGATTGCTGTATGAGTCGTACGAATATTGAATCAAGCACTGACAACGCCGGGCCATGCTGCTAGTTTTAATATAAATATGTACTGCTGGTAATTTTGCAATGAAAATGCATTTTTATACTTTTATGGTGTTTTGCGTTTGTTTAGGGGTTCACTATCTGCCCATAGCTGAGACCCTAACAGGTGCTACCACCCCAGGTTAGGGTGGTCTTGGGAACAACAGCAATTAAGAAATGGTTCCACGCTCCTACAAACAACCAATCTCCCGATCATAGGCCTTGCTACTGGATACAGTTTATTATCATACACAGGACTACACATATCCAGCTTATAGTATCCTCAGCATCCTTCTGTAGAACCACATCTCTGTTGTTTCACGTGATAGCGAAATGTTAAGGCACATGGTAAAAGATGCTTTACAAAAACTAAACCTAATTTCAATAATTCTATATATCCGTGAATTCCTTACAATTGAAGTAGAGA
>CAHIKZ030003257.1:75000-77500 GCA_903632075.3 Acanthosepion pharaonis | reverse complement strand
GCATATATATATATTTTATCCAACAAAAATTTCGCTTGAGGATGGAACGGAGCCCATTTTACTTTCAACTCAATTTAATTTAAAGGATTATATTGAAGTTTTCGGCTCTTGTTTTGAAACATGAGACCTCTTTATATATATTTTTGAATCATATTTTTAAATAAATAATTATATATATATATATATATATATATATATATATATATATATATATTAAAAAAAATCCGTAGATAAGTAATCCATCCAAGATGATCCTATTAATATAAAATATTAAAACTGATCCACAAAAGAGAGCTCAATTTTTATTATAGAAGTGAATTACAATTAATGAGATCCATACAATATACTTCAAACAATTTACAAATGTATGAGATATATATATATATATATAAATATATTATTCTCAAAATGTGTGTATGTGTGTGTGTGTATGCGTGTGTGTGTGCGTGATCGGAAGTTGTTTATACATTTCCACAGTTTTCATCCGATTTCGATGAATTTTTTTTTGATAGATAACTCTTCGGTGCCGGTTTTGAGTCCAAATAGTTGGCGACAATGGCTCTCCACTACTAACTGTCCATTTTAACTCTTACCAACTTTTTACTGTTTACTGTCTGTTCTTGGATATATATATCTTTCATAAAAACTTTAATAAAAATAAATAGTTTAAATTATTACAATAATATTATTTATCATTATACAGTCCCCTTTTCAGGGCCGCCCCCCCATTCAAATTGTTACCCACACCCCCATTTGGGGATATGCCTCAGTTGCATCCAATTGTTGTTACTAATATTGATTTTCGGGTGGGCTGACTTTAAACTTAAATTGCTCCAATTTTCAAAAATGAAAATTTAAAATAAGAAGAATGAAAGACCTGATCAAAGACGGGTTATAAATGCTATATATATATATATATATATATATATATATATATATATATATATATATATATATATATATATATATATATAGTATATTGTTTTGTATATGAATAAATTCCAATCATTAACAATTACTATTCTTAAAAGAGTTAGATATATACATATAGATATAAATATAATTTATTCTGCATTAAAAAATAAATAATCAAATGTTTCGAATAATTTTTTTGTTTCAAAAAAACTTTAGTGTTGATTCATCATTATGATAAGACACAACTGAAATGTTGAAACAAATGGCTATTTTTGTAGTGATTTTATAACATATTTATGTTATAATTTTAGAAATTTATATATATATATATATATATATATATATGTGTGTGTGTGTGTGTGATATAAAAATTTAATGTATGCTATTTTTTTGAATTACAGTAGCGTTGTTCCTTCTTAATTTTTATTCATATACGTTGGCTAAGTTAAGCAATGTAGAGTCTGGTTAATACCTAGATGGGTCACCACTTGCGATATTAGGTGCTGTAAGTTTTGATTCACGTTTTTATTTGAAAATAGGCTTTACGGTCATATCACGTCGAAATTTTCCGTGTAACACTATTCACTTTGGTTATAAATATTCAGTACCTAAAATATATGACCGCCATGAGAATACCAGGTTTTCTGTAACCTTATATGTGTGGCTGGGTAATAACTAATCAGGATTTTAATCGGAGATGATTTTCATTTCTGTTCATTACGCGCAAATACCCTTTTAAGAAAATATTAATCCAAAACTTTTCCAATTATTGTATATAAATTAGCATGACTTTATCCCTAAGCCATTAAAAACAATTCCTTTTTTTACAATCCGAAAATATTTTTCTGGCTTTAAATAACCTGTACAGGGTTGATGAGCAATAGAAAACAAATCTTTAATCAAGTGAGCAATTTCTCTATGACTTCTTAACTATATGTGCAATATATGAAAAGCTAATTTGTGTCCGAAAATTGAGGGTTCAATTTATATATTGATTGTGATGTACAATTGATCCCCCACTTTATATCCACATTATATTTTTTGTTTGTTTATCTAATTTTTTATTTTATGAATATACATCTTCATCTACTATTTATAAATTATAAGACGGGTGGTGTAGTGAATACCGGCTCAGAAGTGTTAATCGGAGATCCGAATTTCAATTCCACTTGGGTTTGTTATATTTCCTATTGTAAATAATTTTTTTAATCCTCCCGCTATTATTTTTAGTATGTTGTACCAGTAAAAATTATTATTTTGAAAAAAAAAATCTTTTAAATTTAAAACTATTTTCTGGCTTTTTAAATAACTGCAATATATAATTCCTTCACATCAATCAATGAAGCTTTTTTTCATTTATCTTTTATTTATTCCTTTTTTTCCTTCATTTTTATATGACTCTCGTCGACTTGTTTTGTTATATCGTTTTTTTTTTTCCATTCACTTATTCCTTTCAACTTTTCTTATCTTCCGATTGGTTCTTATTTTCCCGCCTTTCTTCCTTCCTTCCTTCATGACATTTGCATTTCTTTTTCATCTTTCATTTCTCCTTTTCATTTTCATTCTTTATTTTATCGCCCATCAT
>CAHIKZ030003257.1:0-72500 GCA_903632075.3 Acanthosepion pharaonis | reverse complement strand
AATAGAAAGCCATTTAAGACAAGCATGCGTCTGATAAACGGATTTCTTCACCAATTATACCTTTTTTACCATACACACATCTAAATATATATATATATATATTGATAATATATATATATATATATATATATATATATATATATATATATATATATATATATATATATATTGATAATATATATATATATGTGTGTGTGTGATGCGTTTCGTCCTTCAGGACTTCATTGGACTAAAGGTTCGATATATATATATATATATATATATATATATATATATATATATGAAATATATATTTTATATACAGCTACGTTCCTATCTCAATCTGTTCATATCCATCTATTTATCTTTCTTTCAATCTTATTCTGTTAAAACTCATTTGTCTGTATTTCTCTGTCTCATTCTCTTTCTATCTATCTATCTATCTATCTATCTATCTATCTATCTATCTATCCCAACCTGTTCATATCTATCTATCTATCTATCTATCTATCTATCTATCTATCTATCTATCCCAGCCTGTTCATATCTATCTATCTCGTTCTTTTCAGTTATTTATCTAATTTGTCCCTCATATACCAATGCTAACCTACCATATTGCAGTAGATAATTTGAATATATTTCATTTCCATATATATATATATATATCCAACAGAACGCAAACTTTACTAGGAACCAGTCGCACCATAGAAAAAGAACTTTCCAATTTTAGTTGCTAAAAATCACAGACTTTTGTCTTCTTTTGTTTTCTTGACTTCAGTCCCGATTTTATTAAGGCCGATTTGGAAGCCAATAAAATCTGAACTGCTGTATGTTTGACCCCTTAAAAAGTTTAAACACTGAGTGAGTCTACCATAAAAAAAAATCCAGTAGCCAGATAGCTGTGATGACTGCTCACGAAAAGGAAAATAAGACTCCATATTGTTCACAGTTAAAGGAGATAGAGACACAGTTTGGCCATTGAAAGGTTAACTGGATGAGGTGGAGGCACGCAACCAATATGTTATTTCATTGCTTTAATCAATGAAAGACAGGGAGGTCCCGTATATATATATATATATATATATAAATTTCTAAGAGGATAGAATCCAGGTAGAACTCAATGTCCAGGACAGAGTAAGAATAGCTTTTTGAATTTGTAGTTCTGATGAATTGGATCGTGATTACGATTCTATCGTAATAAATTATAACCATGGAAAATTAATGTTTGAGCCTTTATATATATATATATATATATATATATATATATATATATGGTTGGATTGATGTAAATTTGTCAGCTCTATCTCTGATATTGATCGCTTTCTAATAAGTACCGCGCATATAATATATAAATAATTATATATATATATATATATTTATTTATATTTATACACACACACACACACACACACACACACACACACACATATATATATATATATAGGTCAGAATGTTCTTTTTCCTTCGAGCTTTTCGGCTATACATTTATTTTAACTGTTAAATAAGAAATAGTTTGTTGTATGTATGTATTTATATAATGTTTTCATTTTTCAAAACACGGTCAAGATGACAATCAAAATTTGTAAATAATTATATAGGCCACACTACAACATGTTTAACACGCAGACTCACTCTACACCTTTCTGACCATAGCTCAATTAGATCTCATTTAAATATTCATGGAGACCTACCGGACACTATTCGTAACATACTTGTTGACAACACTAATATAATTGCATCATCTACATGCAAATAAAGGCTAAAAGTAATGGAAGCTTTATTAATAAAAACAAAAAACACTTAATAATATCAACTATGAACATGGACGCAATATTTATCGTAGCATTTACAGAAAGGAAAATGCAAAAAAACCCTGCAGAAAGGAAAAGAAGAAAGGACTAAACATCAATTGCAAGAAGACAGAGTGCATTCGGGCCAGTAAAAGGAATACTTCAATATCCAAATTACATTTTAAAAACCCCCAAATCAAGCAGCTGCATCAGGGCCGGCGCATCTTACCCGACTGGGGTGGGCGCGTTTTTTTGAGCCCCGCTATGGCCACTGCGATTTTTTTTTCCAGCACTGTTTTTTGAACACCAGCCATTTTTTAAATTATTTTTAAACTGACGTTACATCTATCATTGATTAACGTGTATCTACATGGCCTGTGCAGTGCATACAAGGCAGCACCCGCCCCTCACGAAGTGGTTGGAGCCCCTAAAGCGTTTTTTCTTTTTTCTTGCGTTTTGTACTTTTTACTTTTTTTTCTACCTAAGTTATATTGTCAATCATCAACTATAATAATCGACAGGACCGGTGCTTACTACCCTGAACCTCTCAACCGAGTGGGGGTCCCATGCCTACTGAAAAATTCTTTTAAATCAATTAAGAAGTTAATCTATGCGGTAAAATCATTTTTTTATTTTGTGATCATACACTAAGGAGGATTTCTGATTTATATTTGTATTTTTTACTAATAGTAATACTAACCAGAAATCCACGGCTGGTAATTAAAATAAAATTTCTAGTCCCAACTTTTTACATTTCTAGAAAGATAAAACCAAGAAAATGATGTTTAAAGATTTCAACAGATTAAACATTTTCCCGAAAATTGAAATACTGTTTTTAAAACAAATTTTTAAGTCAATCCCGTTTGTGTTGTGTTGGAATCTTTGTAAAACCTTTTTTTTTTTTCAGCGGAGATGTCTCGGCAATTAATCTTTAAAGAAATTTTAAAATTTGCAACTTTAGTCATGAAAATATTGGTAGTTATTACAAAATAATAACATTTTCTCAAATTTTTTCAGATGAAAAAAAAAATATTTATTAGGTTGGTGCAAAAATAATGACGTAATAATGTCGTTTTTTGACGTGTTTTTTGACGTATGTTTTAACGTCAAAAACGACATTATTTTTGCACCAACCTAATATTATAAAAATTAATGAATATTCACTGAAATTTTCATTTCAATTGGATAATTCCTTGATATTTAGTAATTTAAAAAAGCCTCCCCCACACCAATTTTCCTTCGAAGTTTTGTGGCCCCCAGATTGGGAAATTTTGAAATCAACGTATAGTAGAGAAGGGTTCCCCGTATCAACGTTTCGATTCCAAGACATCTGGCAAGTGTTTTAACAGAAGACGGAAAGTGGGACAACAAAATCCGAGGGCGCCTTGGAGGATTGAAAGATGTCTTCCAAAATCTAAGCAGAGTATTAAGAAACAGGAAAACTTTGTTAGAAACAAACAAAAAACTACTGAACTGTTACGTAATATCAGTCATTTTCCATGGCAGTGAATGTTAGACGATCTCTGTACAGATAAAGAAGAAACTTGAGGCGATAGAAATGGAGTCCTACCGAAGGATACTGAGAATTCGATAGACCAAATTTTTTTCTAGGTAGGGACGAATATCGATATCCGCACTGAAGAAGCAATTGTGCGATTGGAAGTGAAGCCATATGTTTATATTTCCTTATATATTATACTCGGTACCTCCAAAGTAGTTCTAAAAAAAGTGTATACCATGATGAAAAAGTCCCCAAACTTGATAAAAACAAAGTTTTATCATCAAAATGTTTATGTTATTATTAAGACGAAAGACGAATGTATTTTTTAAATATTTTTTTAAAGTTTTTAATCTTTTCCAGCACATTCGATATTTTGGTTAAAAATCTTGTTTTTCTAGGGCCAAAGATTACTTTGAAAAATTCAACGTCTTTTTTGCGGTAAGAAAAACATTGTTTTGGAAATTCTTGCAAAAATCAAATAATTGTCGGATTTCAATGAAACTTTCTTGGGCTTTTTCATAACTGAAGTAAATTATTTTAGAAATCTTATTTTTAGAAAATCTTGGTAAAAAACATATATCGTTTTTACATCTGTTCCCCCCCACACACACACACACTTATTTAATTTCATGAAATTTCGAGAAATTCATTTTCGTTCCATTTAATGTTTATATTAGTTATAAGCACAAGTCCTTGGAGAATAAAAATTTTGGACATTTTAATCTGTTTTGTTTTGGGGTTTTTTATCGATGAAAAACACATTGATTCGGAAATTCTTGTAAAAATCAAATAACTAATGGATTTCAATTAAATTTTTAGGATTATTTCATAAATGAAGTAAATTATTTTAGAGGTCTTAATTTAAGAAAATCTTGGTAAAAACATATTATGAAATTTGGAGAAATTAAAATCCCATGTTCTTCGTATTTATGTTAGTTAAAAGAATTTAAATAATCAGTTTTTATAAAACAGAACCACCATTTCCCGAAATTCTACCCTGAATCATAAAATAAAATCTGCACTGGAAATATGACATTATTTAATTAGAAAAGCTTTTAATTTCTTTTATAAATAAGATATATTAAAGACACTCTTTTCGATGAATAATGAATTCATACCAAGATTTGGTTCACGGCTGCTGTAGCCTGGTATTGAACTCACATTGAGCAGTAGTGAACCACGGTTGAAGGGAAAATAACTGAGACATCTAGAAGTGGCATGGCACGTGGAACTAGAACAATCTACCCAGGTAGAGGAAAAAAAAGGGTTCGGTTCCAAATTCCAATCACCTGAAGAAGGCCAGGGCCTACAACGCCCGAAACGTTGTTAATATGGCAATGAAGATTAGAATAAAAGTCTGAGTAATGTAAATAATGTTGATGATCGTAGTCGACAGGAAAACAAGAAACCGAATGAGATTTCCACAAGCGAGAAGTGCGAGTGAAGAATCTTTTAGAATAGAACTTACGGTTCCGTCTAGCAATTTCTACGGTAAAATGATGAGATGTACACTACAGTTCAAAAATGTGAGAACACCACTGATAATTTCTTTGAATTGCCCTCCCCACTAAATAGTTGTTTTGTACTTTAAATAAGAGAAAATTATTATACATGGCTTAAAAAAGTGAGACATGTTTTTTTATTACAAATTTTATTATGAGAAAAAGAAAAAAATCATTTTATGATTAAATTTTGCTCTCGTCAAAATATCCTCCTTTGGCCTTCATTACTGCAGCACAAATTTTTGGCATTGGCAGCAAAAGTCTCTAAAAATTTAAGTTTGATTCCATTCCAGAGCATTTGCTTAAATACTTGTATCTATAAATAACAACGTTAAACATAAAAATGTCTTTAAATATAATATATATATATATATATATATATATATATATATATAACACAGAGAAACGTAAATGAGAGAATAAATCTTGCTCCCTACTCGTTACATTGGTGACCAATTCACCGGCCGTCACGTGATCCATGTGACTATCTGAACAAAAAGGAGATAATCGTCGTTTATCACCCAAACAAGACAAAAGATATTAACATCCTTTTTGTCGGATTTGGAAAACTGACCGGCTCTCATAGGTTTATTGTCAGTTCTCTTGTTTCAAGAAAGTTCATTCAAGAAAGTTTGGCTAAAAACAAACGCGATAATCTACAGCCAACTACTAAACAGTCTGTGAGTAAAATGGTCAGCATTTTCTATGATAAGAAAAGCGAGAACCTCTCAATCATTTTGAAATACTTATTAGTGAAGAGGTTCGATTCTGTGTCACCCTCGATAAATATACAACCATAAAAAATGTGAAATCATTGCGGTAATGCTGGTTGGGTTTAAGTTGAAAGCACGTGACTCCGGGTACATTTTTATCCCACAACAATTATGTGAGTCCGGGTAATAAATGAATAAACACAGAACCATATGCAAACAAACGGCAATGTATTATTAACAAAAAGTATACATAGACAATAAAAAAGAAAACATTTAAACTAGAAAATATGTTTGTGGGTATGAAGTTTCTGTAGAAGTCCGAAAATTAAAAGTGAACATGTGTTATCCCACTGAGGGACACATTTTAACTACATCTTGCTGTCCAAAAAAAGGAAAGAAAGAGGTGACAGAGACTGTCATTACCGATTTATAGGCTTAAGGAGTGTCCCCTAGCGGCGGTTATTTTAGGAAAGTCAAGTGGGTTAACCCAAAATGATATAGTAATGTTAATGTCCATTAGAAAGACAAGTATTGGTCTTTGGGTTTGGTTAAATTTCTTGGAAGTTTTAACAGTTCCCAAATCATCGAGACTGTAAAAAGGATGTTAGCTGATTTTGGCTTTAACTTTGATGATAAACACATAATAGCTTGTACAACTGACGGTACCTCAGTCATGGTAAAGTTTGGAAAAGAAATCTTACCTGAGCATCAACTGCGTCTAGCTTGTAGTGGCACTAAGAGCAGAAACAAGGCGTTACCTCTTTCATAGCTTAAAACATAATAACATATTTCGGGCTTTGCGCAATAGGCTCCACGCATAACTTACGGTTGAAGTTGATTAAATACAATCTTAAATAAATATATGTTAACGAATAAGAAATGAACGCGCCTGAAATAATCAACAATTTAATCGGAGCCTCTTTCAAGATCGCTAACAATAACAATAAATTCCTGTCTAAAAGAAGCAAAGTAAAGAAGATTCCTACAGGAGATACAGAGAGAAGACACAGAAAGACGGACACTTACAACTGTGGGCGGATACATGAAAAGCATCCACTACCACTCATCATACCTTCCTCGTTATTTTCACACCCCTGCTTTTACTTCTCTCATACATTCTATTTCCTTTTTCTTATTCACAGAACCAAATGAAACTAGCATCTCTCAAAAACACTTAAGTACTTTAATAAACTCTTGTATTCATTGAAATGCAATAATTAAAAAAACAAAAAAGTTATTTAAATCTTACTTAAACGTTGTGCCATCTAGGAACATTACTCCTGTTTTGTACAATACGAAGCTACTTATTAATATTTATATAAATTATTATTGTTATTATAGTCCAGGCTTGATTGTTCTTAAGATGTAGTTTATAGTGTTTTATTTACTCATTTATTTATCCCTTATAGTGGAGGTAACTTCGATGTGGCCTAATGGTTAGCAAGCATGTATCGCTACGTCAAGTACGACTGAATAGTAAGTTTGATTCTCACTGAGTGTGCCATACTTTCGGCCTTGTGCCACATCTAAGCTACGCTTAGAAAATCATTTTCGATCCTCCCTGGGAGCCCCGCACTTGCGACCTTGTGCCACATCTAAACTACGCTTAGAAAATCCCCATCCCTTATAGTGGGCCAATCCTAACAAGACCCAAATTGAATCTCACAAATCACCCACTCAAAACTCATGTAGCTATTTCTTCGATTTTGTACAAAAAAAGAAGAGATTGTAAATGGATCAGTACGAGAAGGATATCGGTGAAGAATCTTAAGAATCTGTCCGTAGAAGACAGTGAAATTGAAGAAAAGGGGAGGAGGAAGAAGCCGCTGTCAAGTGAAAATGAAATGGAAGCAGATGAAAAATAACAAACTCCTTTTTCTAATATCTTACTTCTAAAACTACGAAAACATCTCGGGAAATTTGCAGTGTAAGCCTCGCGCTGTCTGCCCGCCATTACTGACGTTGTTTTCATACGTTTGCCTTCACTAATCATGCGCGGAAGCTTACCTAGTTAACGGCCTTTTACTGATTTGAATTTGTTTAAGTTATTCAGAAAAGCAATGCCAAGTATTGTTTTTTTATAGTAAAGCTTTTTATAGTGACACTGTAATAATAATGAATTCTTGGTTAAATAATAATAAAATACATAATAAAACAAATAAAATAATAAAACAAATAATAATCAAGCTCTTTTAAAATTTCGCGCCAAGTTTATGCATTGCGTGCGCAATAATCAAGACAAGTGAACCTTCCGCGCATGATTACTCGAGGCAAACATATGTAAACAACGCCATTAATGGCTGCCGTGCTGTAGCCGCGATGCGAATGAGTCTAAACATTTATTGTCGATAGATTTTAGCAAAATTTTTTTTTGTTATTTTCGAATTAAGCATAAATTTACACCTAAATGAAACTATTCGGGAATTTCTTTTATTAGAAACGTGGCTTGAGCTGCAAATTACCCAAAATCTCAGCGTTCCATTACTTCAAGACAGCTTCTCTGATATAATAAAAAGCTGGAAGAATATGTCGAATTTTTCGGAAGTCTCTCTAAGAAACAAAAAACTCCAAGATTTTGTTAAAAATCTCGTTTAACGGGAAGGAACTCAAGCTAATCCAAGACTGCAAGACAAGATGGAAATAGTCTTTTACGTCTGATAAAGATTTCTTGAGCTGAAATAATACATCTCCAAAGCATTGGAGAGTAATTCATTCCACTGAGACAATAACATCAAATGAATGAGAAATTTTTGGAACACATCAGTAATATTCTTCGTCCCTTTGAGATAGCTCTTAAAGGCCTGTGTTAAAGAGATGCAACATTTCTGACCACTAAATTCTCCTTCAAGTTTATTATTGTTATGGTCCAAGGTTAAGACAAAGGAAGAACAACACGAACACAAGAGTAGAAATAATGAAGGTATATTACACGAAATAATAATACAAGATGTGGAAGGTGTTAGTATGACTGTCAGTCTGGTTTGGAGTGAACTACTATCGGCTCGACTCGATTCGGTATCTAGCCACCCCACCACGAGGGTTGCATGTGGCACAAGACCGAGTTTAACGTGGGTTTCCCGAGCCCGTAGGCTCGGCCAAAAAATGCCCGTAGAACCCGTATAAACGGGATCGGGTTGGTCAACCTCCCCGAACTAGACTCTGCCCTTCGGCGGAGCCTCGTCAGGGTTCCTCTCTGCTCAGAGGCAGATAGTTCGACCGTCAAGCCGAGAAGCTCGGTTGATTCGGTATCTAGCCACCCCCCACGAGGGTTGCATGTGGCACAAGGCCGAGTTTATCGTGGGTTTCCCGAGCCCGTAGGCTCAGCCAAAAAATGCCCGTATAACCCGTATAAACGAGATCGGGTTGGTCATTTCTCCCCGAACGAGATTCTGCCCTTCGGCGGAACCTCGTCCGGGTTCCTCTCTGCTCAGAGGCAGATAGTTCGACCGTCAAGCCGAGAAGCTCGGCTTGATTTGACCCTCTCTCTTGAGGGGCGTAGTATACATAGCGTTAGGAAGAGTTCATTCTGTAGTTATAGGTAAGGACCCATGACAATTATAAAGAAACTTTCAGAGAAGAATCCCCCAAATTCATTAAAAGACAGAAAATCAAAAAAACTTTGAAAGATCATTAAAAAATTAACAGTATTGACCGACAATATATGAGTAATTTCATAGAAAATATGTCCTCTGACAGGAATCAAACCTTTATTCTACAGAGAACTGTCATATAGCCTGACGTGCAAAACCATTCAGCTACAGAGGAAACGTCTTGTTAGCAAAGTCAAATATATGAACAAATTTCTTATTCTTATGCTTTTATAAATATCGTCCTATCTGAAACAAATGATATCATATATTAAAATGGACTTTAATTATTTCAATATAATTATTGATACATTATTTTCAAATATTTAAGTAAATGTTTGATTCATTAAAGATAACAAAAATTATTTCAATAAAATTAATTGTTTATAGCCATGATCGCCAACGTTCTTTTCACATTCAGAAGAATAATGAGCTTTAGGAAATGGATCTGATTCAGGTTCAGAGAGAAATATTTGCTTTATAAGAGCTAACAAAAATTTTTGATTGCAACTGTTCTGAAGGACACAGCACAAAGAAGAAGAATGAGCTTGAGAAAATGGATGAAATGGATGGATTACAAAAACGTTAACAAGGTTTAGGAAATTGTGGAGAGATAAAGTTTCACAGCACATAGAAGAAAAAATTGAAAGGATATGATCTGATTTATTAAGAGCTAAGAAAAGGAGAGGAAATTGTGAGAGCCATGATCACCAATGTCCTGAAGTTTCACATCACCAGAAGAATGAGTCCTGGATGGCGGACCAAGGTTTAGGAGAGATAAGAAAAACGTTAAATTTATTAAGAGCTACAAAGGAGAGGAAATTGAAGTCCTGAAGTTTCAATGAGTTTGAGTAAATGGATGGCGGACCAAGGTTTAGGAGAGATAAGAAAAGACAAAATTTATTAAGTAAGAGCAAAGGAGAGGAAATTGTGGAGAGCCATGATCACCAATGTCCTGAAGTTTCACAGCACATAGAAGAAGAAGAATGAGTTTGAGTAAATGGATGGCGGACCAAGGTTTAGGAGAGATAAGAAAAGAAAAATTTATTAAGAGCTACAAAGGAGAGGAAATTGTGGAGAGCCATGATCACCAATGTCCTGAAGTTTCACAGCACATAGAAGAAAAGAATGAGTTTGAGTAAATGGATGGCGGACCAAGGTTTAGGAGAGATAAGAAAAGACAAAATTTATTAAGAGCTACAAAGGAGAGGAAATTGTGGAGAGCCATGATCACCAATGTCCTGAAGTTTCACAGCACATAAAGAAAAAGAATGAGTTTGAGTAAATGGATGGCGGACCAAGGTTTAGGAGAGATAAGAAAAGACAAAATTTATTAAGAGCTACAAAGGAGAGGAAATTGTGGAGAGCCATGATCACCAATGTCCTGAAGTTTCACAATGAAGAAAAAAGAATGAGTTTGAGTAAATGGATGGTGGACCAAGGTTTAGGAGAGATAAGAAAAAGACAAAATTTATTAAGAGCTACAAAGGAGAGGAAATTGTGGAGAGCCATGATCACCAATGTCCTGAAGTTTCACAGCACGTAGAAGAAGAAGAATGAGTTTGAGTAAATGGATGATGGACCAAGGTTTAGGAGAGATAAGATAAGAAAAAAGACAAAATTTATTAAGAGCTACAAAGGAGAGGAAATTGTGGAGAGCCTGATCACCAATGTCCTGAAGTTTCACAGCACATAGAAGAAGAAGAAGAAAGGTTTAGGAGAGATAAGAAAAAGTGAAAATTTATTAAGAGCTACAAAGGAGGAAATTGTGGAGAGATGATCACCAATGTCCTGAAGTTTCACAGCACATAGAAGAAGAAGAATGAGTTTGAGTAAATGGATGATGGACCAAGGTTTAGGAGAGATAAGAAAAGACAAAATTTTATTAAAATTGTGGAGAGCTACCTGAAGTTTCACAGAGAGAAGAAAAGAATGAGTTTGAGAAATGGATGATGGACCAAGGTTTAGGAGAGATAAGAAAAGACAAAAAATTATCCTACAAAGGAGAGGAAATTTCACCAATGTCCTGAAGTTTCATAGATAGAAGAAGAAGAATGAGTTTGAGTAAATGGATGATGGACCAAGGTTTAGGAGAGATAAGAAAAAGACAAAATTTATTAAGAGCTACAAAGGAGAGGAAATTGTGGAGAGCCATGATCACCAATGTCCTGAAGTTTCACAGCACATAGAAGAAGAAGAATGAGTTTGAGTAAATGGATGACGGACCAAGGTTTAGGAGAGAGATAAAAAAGACAAAATTTATTAAGAGCTACAAAGGAGTGGAAATTGTGGAGAGCCATAATCACCAATGTCCTGAAGTTTCACAGCACATAGAAGAAGAAGAATGAGTTTGAGAAATGGATGATAGACCAAGGTTTAGGAGAGATAAGAAAAAGACAAAATTTATTAAGAGCTACAAAGGACAGGAAATTGTGGAGAGCCATGATCACCAATGTCCTGAAGTTTCACAGCACATAGAAGAAGAAGAATGAGTTTGAGTAAATGGATGACGGACCAAGGAAGAGATAACAAAAAGACAAAATTTATTAAGAGCTACAAAGGAGAGGAAATTGTGGAAATGATCACCAATGTCCTGAAGTTTCACAGCACATAGAAGAAGAAGAATGAGTTTGAGTAAATGGATGATGGACCAAGGTTTAAAGAGATAAAAAAACAAAATTTATTAAGAGCTACAAAGGAGAGGAAATTGTGGAGAGCCATGATCCATGATCACCCTGATGTCCTGAAGAAGAAGAATTTTGAGTAAATGGATGACGGACCAAGGGTTAGGAGAGATAACAAGAGCTAAAAGAAAAAATTGTGGAATGAGAAGAAGAAGAATGAGTTTGGAAATGGATGACGGACCAAGGTTTAAGAAAAAACAAAAATTTATTAAGAGCTACAAAGGAGAGGAAATTGTGGAGAGCCATGAAAGTTTCACAGCACGTAGAAGAAAAAGAATGAAAATTTATTAAGATTTAGGAGAGATAAAAAAAAGACAAAATTTATTAAGAGCTACAAAGGAGAGGAAATTGTGGAGAGCCATGATCACCAATGTCCTGAAGTTTCACAGCACATAGAAGAAGAAAGAATTTTGAGTAAATGGATGACGGACCAAGAAGGAGAGATAAGAAAAGACAAAATTTATTAAGAGCTTGAGGAAATTGTGGAGGCCAAATCAACAATGTCCTGAAGTTTCTGAGAAGAAAAAGAATGAGTTTGAGTAAATGGATGACCCAAGACCAAAGAAAAAGACAAAATTTTTAAGAGCTACAAAGGAGAAATTGGAGAGCCATGATCACCAATGCCCTGAAGAAAAAGAAAAAAATTATTAAGAGCTACAAAGGAGAGAGAAAAAGACAAAGAGCCAAATCACCAATGTCCTGAAGTTTCAATGCCTGAAGTTTCACAGCACAAAGAAGAAGAATGAGTTTGAGTAAATGGATGACGGACCAACGTTTAGGAGAGATAAGAAAAAGACAAAATTTATTAAGAGCTACAAAGGAGAAATTGGCATGATCACCAATGTCCTGAAGTTTCACAGCACATAGAAGAAGAAGAATGAGTTTGAGTAAATGGATGATGGACCAAAGGTTTAGGGAGAAAGAAAAGACAAAATTTATTAAGAGCTACAAAAGGAGAGGAAATTGTGGAGAGCCATGATCACCAATGTCCTGAAGTTTCACAGCACATAGAAGAAGAAGAATGAGTTTGAGTAAATGGATGACGGACCAAGGGTTAGGAGATAAGAAAAAGACAAAATTTATTAAGAGCTACAAAGGAGAGGAAATTGTGGAGAGCCATGATCACCAATGTCCTGAAGTTTCACAGCACATAGAAGAAGAAGAATGAGTTTGAGTAAATGGATGATGGACCAAGAAGAAAAAGACAAAATTTATTAAGAGCTTTGGAGAGCCATGAATGTCCTGAAGATCACAGCACGGACCAAAGAATGAGTTTGAGTAAATGGATGACGGACCAAGATTTAGGAGAGATAAGAAAAGACAAAATTTATTAAGAGCTACAAAGGAGAGGAAATTGTGGAGAGCCATGATCACCAATGTCCTGAAGTTTCACAGCACATAGAAGAAGAAGAATGAGTTTGAGTAAATGGATGACGGACCAAGGTTTAGAGAGATAAGAAAAAGACAAAATTTATTAAGAGCTAAAAGGACAAGAGGAAATTGTGGAGAGCCATGATCATTCAATGTCCTGAAGTTTCATCACATAGAAGAAGAAGAATGAGTTTGAGTAAATGGATGATGGACCAAGGTTTAGGAGAGATAAGAAAAAGACAAAATTTATTAAGAGCTTCAAGGAGAGGAAATTGTGGAGAGCCATGATCACCAATGTCCTGAAGTTTCAATAAGAAGAAAAAGAATGAGTTTGAGTAAATGGATGACGGACCAAGTTTTAGGAGAGATAAGAAAAGACAAAATTTATTAAGAGCTACAAAGGAGAGGAAATTGTGGAGAGCCATGATCACCAATGTCCTGAAGTTTCACAGCACATAGAAGAAGAAGAATGAGTTTGAGTAAATGGATGACGGACCAAGGTTTAGGAGAGATAAAAAAAGACAAAATTTATTAAGAGCTACAAAGGAGAAATTGTGGAGAGCCATGATCACCAATGTCCTGAAGTTTCACAGCACATAGAAGAAGAAGAATGAGTTTGAGTAAATGGATGATGGACCAAGGTTTAGGAGAGATAAGAAAAAGACAAAATTTATTAAGAGCTAAAAGGAGAGGAAATTGTGGAGAGCCATGATCACCAATGTCCTGAAGTTTCACAGCACCAAGAAAAAAAAGAATGAGTTTGAGTAAATGGATGACGGACCAAGATTTAGGAGAGATAAGAAAAAAGACAAAATTTATTAAGAGCTACAAAGGAGAGGAAATTGTGGAGAATCACCAATGCCCTGAAGTTTCACAGCAAAGAAGAAGAAGAATGAGTTTGAGAAATGGATGATGGACCAAGGTTTAGGGCTACAAGACAGGAAAAATGAAGAAAAATGACAAAAGAAGAAGAAGAATTTTGATTGGATGATGGACCAAGGTTTAAAAGATAAGAAAAGACAAAATTTATTAAGAGCTACAAAGGAGAGGAAATTGTAATCACCAATGTCCTGAAGTTTCACAGCACATAGAAGAAAAAGAATGAGTTTGAGTAAATGGATGATGGACCAAGGTTTAGTTTAGAAAAGACAAAATATTAAGAGCAAAAGGAGGAAATACAAAATTTATTAAGAGCTATAAAGAAGAAGGAAAAATTGATGGATATAAAGTCCTATATATAGAGCTAGAAGAAGAAGAAATGAGAGCCATATGGATGACGGACCATATTTAAGAAGAAGAATACAAGAAAATAAAAAATTATTAAGAGCTACAAAGGAGAGGAAATTGTGGAGAGCCATGATCACCAATGTCCTGAAGTTTCACAGCACATAGAAGAAGAAGAATGAGTTTGAGTAAATGGATGACGGACCAAGGTTTAGGAGAGATAAGAAAAGACAAAATTTATTAAGAGCTACAAAGGAGAGGAAATTGTAGAGCCATAAGTTTCACATACATAGAAGAAGAAAAATGAGTTTGATACCAAGGTTTAGGGGAGATAAGAAAAAGACAAAATTTATTAAGAGCTACAAAGGATAAATTTTGAATTTCACAGCACATAGAAGAAGAAAAATGAGTTTGAGTAAATGGATGACGGACCAAGGTTTAGAAGATAAGAAAAGACAAAATTTATTAAGAGCTACAAAGGAGAGGAAATTGTGGAGAGCCATGATCACCAATGTCCTGAAGTTTCACAGCACATAGAAGAAGAAGAATGAGTTTGAGTAAATGGATGATAGACCAATTTAGGGATTAGAAAAGACAAAAAGAGCTACAAAGGAAATTTATTAAGAGCTATAAAGGAGATAAGAAAAGAAATTATAAGATATATATATCATGTCCTGATTATATAAGAAGAAGAATGATTTGATATGGATGATTTATAAGAAAAGACAAAATTTATATAAAGGACAGGAAATTGTGGAGAGCCATATCACCAATGTCCTTGAAGAACATAGAAGAACGGACCAAGGTTTAGAATGAGTTTGATGGATGATGGACCATTTTAGGAGATAAGAAAAAAAAAATTTATTAAGAGCTACAAAGGAGAGGAAATTTGATAAAAGGAGAGGAACAAGGTTTAGGAGAGATGATCATGTCCTGAAGTTTCACAGCACATAGAAGAAGAAGAATGAGTTTGAGTAAATGGATGATGGACCAAGGTTTAGGGAGATAAGAAAAAGACAAAATTTATTAAGAGCTACAAAGGAGAGGAAATTGTGGAGAGCCATGATCACCAATGTCCTGAAGTTTCACACATAGAAGAAGAAGAATGAGTTTGAGTAAATGGATGACGGACCAAGGTTTAGGAGAGATAAGATAAAATTTATTAAGAACTACAAAGGAGAGGAAATTGTGGAGAGCCATGATCACCAATGTCCTGAAGTTTCACTGAAGAAGAAGAAGAATGAGTTTGATAAATGGATGACGGACCAAGGTTTAGGAGAGATAAGAAAAAGACAAAATTTATTAAGAGCTACAAAGGACAGGAAATTGTGGAGAGCCATAATCGCCAACGTCCTGAAGGGACACGGAACATAGAAAAAAGAACAAACAACAGGTACAACAGTTGTTAAAAATATGAAAATCATTTTAAACAAACATCCACTTCGTTGTTTAATATTCAGTTGGATGAATCAGGCCTTGAGCCCTGTGTCTTGAAAATAAGTTTCATCTCGTAACGGGAAAAATAAGACACCAGTTCCAAGAGAAAGTCAGATGGAGGGAAGACAAGTGATGTTAAATATAAATCATAGAATAAAACCCGAACCCTTTCATGGCTGAGTGACCTTTACACTGCAGACAAAATCAATGAAAGCAAGAGAGAATATGATGTGAGTAGGTGTGCAGGACAGAGAATTGAAACCGAACCCTCCAGATATACGTGGCCTTTGCAATGGATATGTGAAAACTCATTACATATGGCTGTAACGTGTCCATGATCACGCTACCGGCAATAAGATTCAGATGTTAACATGATTTCTATATATATATATATATATATATATATATATATATATATATATATATATATATATATATATATATATATATATATATATAGATATATATATAATATACCTAAATACCTAAATGAAAAGAATATATATATATATATATATATATATATAAGTGGTAAATATACACATATTTATGAAAATATATAAATATATATATATATATATACATGCATAATACATATATATTTTTTGAATAAAAAATTCCAAGAGGATAGAATCAGGTATTAGGTCTGATGAATTGACCATATTCCAATGGAATAAATTATGATATAGAATATTAGTGTTTAAGCCTTTTATATATATATATATATATATATATATATATATATATATATATATATATATATATATATATATATAGATTTATGTATGCGTTTGTCTATATTTAAATTTATATGTGTATGCATAGATAAATATATGAAGCATAACGATAGATGATACGTCGTATAGATAGATAGATAATAGATAGATAGATAGATAGATAGATAGATAGATAGATTAGATATGAAAAAAAACTGCAATAGATATATATATATAAATATAGATATATAGATAGATAGATAGATAAGATAGATAGATATAGATAGATAGATAGATAGATAGATAGATATGAAAAGATATATATAGATAGATAATAGATAGATAGATAGATAGATAGAAAATAGATAGATAGATAGATATGAAATACTGTAATATAGATAGATAGATATAGATAGATAGATAGATAGATAGATATGAAAGAAAGATATATATATATATATATATATATATATAGATAGATAGATAGATAGATAGATAGATATGAAAAGACTGTAATATATATAGATAGATAGATAATAGATGGATAGATTCATTGAAAAATGCCTTATTAGATACATAGATAGATATTAGATATGAAAAGACTGCCATATATATATATATATATATATATATATATATATATATATATATATATATATAAGATGTTTATCATAGATAATAGATAGATAGATTTAGATAGATAGATGGTTCCATCTGTAATAGATAGATAGATAGATAGATATGAAAATGTTTATAAAATAGATAGAAGATAATAAAAAACTGTAATAGAATAGATTTAGATAGATAGATAGATAGATAGATAGAAATTAAAAGACTGCCATTATATATACAAAATTGGCATTCATTAAATCAAAAAGACCAATTTTGAATAAATTATTTTATATATATATATATATATATATATATATATTATAAAATTAACTAATTTAAAGATAATATTTGTTCGCTCCAAGGATTACAGAAAAAAACCAATCATTTAGACAAATTTAATTATATAATTAAATTAAAAGTTAGTTCAATTTTTTTTTTAAACGAACTATTAAATATTTTAAATTTATGAGAGTTTTGTCAAAATTCATATTTTGTTTCAAGGATACAAAAAATCCAATCATTTTAGACAGGGGGTCGTGTTGTTTTTTTTTAAACGAACTAAAATCAATTCTGAGTTAATTTTTAAAAAGTTTAAATTTGTTCGTCTGTTTTTTTTAAACGAAAAAGTTTTTTCGGCATTTTATCCGTTTTTGTAATTGTATAAAAAAAATTCTTTCTAAAAGGGTGTTTGGATTAGAATACGTTCTATTGAACTACATTTTTACAATATTTTTTTACTTTTAATTACTAATAGACTATATTTCATTTTAAAATAAATAAATGTAATAGAATTTAAGTTATTTAAAAACTATTAAATATCAGATATAATTATGTATATTAATATCATTATTAAATATCAAATATATGTATGTATATTACAGCTCTCTTTTTTTATTAAATATTATTTAAAGAAAATTTTTTGACAATGTCGGCAAAGAATAGCTATTTCATTTCTTTGATTCACTAATTTTTTATTTTTTATAAACCTATTAATATATAGTTTCTCATGTATGCACAAATGACATGGGTCATTTAATGACCTACATATTCTAGCTTCTGTGGTTTATACTGCAACTATGCTGAGCAGACTTTAGTTACAGTTTCTAGGAGAGAGCGTGTTACCTAGCGTCGTCAACAATTTGAACAAGGGCAGCACGCTCAAGCACTCGGCCACGATGATTTGTGGCTTTGTGCTAGCACAGCTATCGACGGTCTTCAAGAGTTCTGTCTACCCAGTTTAACTCACAACGCTTGGGTCAAGCCGTGGTATGGTTTTCAGACACTTTCCAAAGTATATATACACAATGCAGGAAAATATTTGTTGACAACATCAACAATACACTATAACACAATAACAAATATTTAATGCCATTTTGGATTTCTATCAATTTCTGGTTGCCCCCCTTTTATTGGGACGCTTGTTTTACGATAAATTCCATAGCTACAATGGATAAATTAAAAATTTTAAAATAAAAGCACGTTCAATTTTTTTTTAGTCACCATCACAACGATCACAGTTATAATAATTCACTCTTGAGGAGGATCTCGGAGGAGGTAGAAAGTACTTGGGTAGGAAAAAACTACGATACCTTTCTTGATGAATTTCATCTTAACATCAAGAAACTGACTGCATAATGAGAAAGGATTAGTATAAAAATTAGTATTAAAAATAAACATAATATGTCTATATTATACAATATTAAAATTAATCATTCATACAAAATTAGATTAGTAAAGTTAATGATATAAAATGGCGAAATCCCTTCGCAAACAAAATTTTAAAGTTGCATTAACCTACGAACCACTCGATGAATGTTATGATCCTTGTTTTTAAAAATTATAAGCTGTATAAGGTCTTTTTTTAAAATACGCAAGTACTTTCGACTGTACATTCAGTCATCTTCAGGCATGGAAATTATTTTTTTTTTAGTAAAATCCGGCTGCATCCGAAACGAAAAAATTAAATGCGAATCGAAATATATATATATTTTTTTGAAATGTGTCATTGTTAACGGATACAAACTTTTGGAGCGTGCAATCGCGACGCTAAGGTTGAATTTTTTGAAAATTTAAGAGAGTGCGTTTTTTTTACTAATGTGTCAAATCCTGAGACCTTGCTGCCAATCTAGTACTGCGCTTAAATTCATAAAGTCTAGGTACCACAGAAAAAAAAGTTCTTCAGAAAAATTAGCAGGAAAATATTTATAGAAAAGGCACAGAGAGGCAACCTTACGACGGTGCAAAATGAATGCAGGCGAGACACCAGATTAGAATCAATAAAATTGCCGATTCTTCTTTGGATTTTATCCAGAATCTCTAAATAGGCACTTGTGTCTTCTCATTCGGCTGATATTGCATTTTCGGATTCACAACATATTCACAAAATTCTTGTGAATGTTAGCTTTGACACGGAGAAATTATTAAGTTTAACTGGCGGAAGAAGTTCGTGGGACAAAACGTTTTTAAATATGATGTTTAAAATTGAGTTTTAGGAGGATGGAACTATGAAGTTCCGTAAAAGATGGTAGAATACAATGAGGCAAATCTTAAACGCTTTTCCGTAAAATTCTTAACTGAATAAAAAGTTTGTTACCAAATATAAATTTCATATTAAAAATGTACTGTTGTGTTCTTTAAAATCTCTCAAGGGAATAAAAATATAATTAAAATATTAAAAAACAAATGTAATGCTGACAAATTTTAAAAAGACATTTTGCAGGAACCTAACCACCAAAAAAAAAAAAAAAAAAAAGAGAAAAGTCAATTAAAAATATAATTCCTGTTTTTTTTTTTTCTTTCTCAGAAGTAATTAATTAGACCTTCCTACCTTTTTTCCGTGTTGCTTTTTTATTTTATTTAATTGCCCAGGTTTCCCGAAAACACAAAACCTAGCCAATATGTCTGGCGCCTTTTCAAAAGAAAAGAATCTCAGAACACAATCGAGCAAAAGCGAATACAAAGGGGGAGAAATTAATATAGACCGTTATCTTCTCCTGACTGTGATATAAGCCAAGGTTTCTTCACCGTGTATAGCCCCGGGGCTTAAAATCAACCGGGAAGGAAATTGAATACCCCACCCCCATCTCTAGCCAATACGGAATTCTTGACTCGATGCTCTTCACAAACTCGCAACAATTTGCCCAATGGGATTTGAAATCGAACAGCCCGCCTGAGCGGCACCCATCTGCCTTTGTAAGTCAAATCAAATCGATAGTTAATCACAACACCGAACAACATCTCCCGGCCTGACGCAGTTGCTACAGTCGTTGTCGTTGAATAAAAAGGTCTAATCAAAGATTGCACGCATTGGCAACGTTTCTTCGACATGGTTTTCGTTTCGATATTTTGTCTCCAAGAACATGTCGAAAAGTGCGTGAGAATCAATGCCACTCATCAATGCTACGAGTCAGATTGATTCGCCATCATCACCGTCGTGGTAGCAGTGACGGAGGTCGTTATGAACTTGTTTTAGAATTGAGGTTTTGCTCTGACATTATTATCTTCTTCTCCTTCTTCTTCGATTCTTCTTCTTCTTCTTCGATTCTTTTTCTTCTTCTCCCTCCTTCGTTTCTTCTTCTTCTTCTTCTTCTTCTTCTTCTTCTTCTATTCTTTTTCTTCTCTTCTTCTCCCTCCTTCGTCTCTTCTTCTTCTTCTACTTATTCTTCTTCTTCGATTCTTCTTCTTCTTCTTCGTTTCTTCTTCTTCTTCTTCTTCCTTCGTTTCTTCTTCTTCTTCTTCTTCCTCTTCTTCTTCTTCTTCTTCCTCTTCTTCTTCTTCCTCTCCTTCTTCTTCTTCCTTCATTTCATTTTCTTCTTCTTCTTCTTAGTTTCGTCTTCGTTTCTTTTTCTTCTTCGTTTCTTCTTCTTCTTCTTCTTCTTCGATTCTTTTTCTTCTCTTCTTCTTCTTCTTCGTCTCTTCTTCTTCTTCTTCTTCTTCTTTTCTTCTTCTTCTTCTTCTTTCTTCTTCTTCTTCTTCTTCTTCTTCTTCTTCTTCTTCTTCTTCTTTCTTCTTCTTCTTCTTTTTTTTTCTTCTTCTTCTTCTTCTTCTTTTCGTCTTCGTTTCGTTTTTTCTTTCTTCTTCTTCTTCTTCTTCTTCTTCTTCTTCTTCTTCTTTCTCCTTCGTTTCTTCTTCTTCTTCTTCTTCTTCGATTCTTTTTCTTCTTCTCCCTCCTTCGTTTCTTCTTCTTCTTCTTCTTCCTTCGTTTCTTCTTCTTCTTCTTCTTCCTCTTCTTCTTCTTCGTTTCATTTTCTGTTTCTTCGTTTCTTTTTTTTCTTCTTCTTTTTCCGTTTTTTGTTCTTTTCGTTTTCTTCTTCGTTTCTTTTTCTTCTTCGACTTCTTCTTCTTCTTCGTTTCTTCATCTTTATCATCTTTTTCTTCTCCTTCGTTTCTTTTTCTTCTTCTTCGTTTCATTTTCTGTTTCTTCGTTTCTCAATCTTTTCTTCTCCTGCTTTTTTCTTTTCTTCTTCTTCTTCTTCTTCGTTCCTTTTTCTTCTTCGTTTCTTTTACTGATTCTCCTCCTCCTTTTTCTTCACTTTTTTCTTCTTGTTCGTTTCTTTTTCATCTTCTTCTTTGTCTTTTTTCTTTGTTTCTTTTTCTTCATCTTCTTCGTTCTTCTTCTTCGCTTCATTATCTTTTTCTTACATTCTTCGTTTCTTCTGTTTTTCTTCTTTCTTCTTCGTTTCTTTTTCGTCTTCCTTTCTTCTTCGCTTATTCTTCTTCGTATCATTTTCTTCTTCTTTTTTTTCTGCTTCTTATTCGTTTCTTTTTCTTCTTCTCCTTCTTCTTCCATATTTTCTTCTTCTTCTTCCATATCTTATTCTTGTTCTTGTTCTTCTTCTTCTTCTTCTTCTTATTATTATTATTATTATTATTGTATAAAATTTATTTTTATCTTTTCCGCCACCTTTATTCACATCTCCTTCTCATATTTCTTTTTTCATATATATATATATATATATATATATATATATATATATAATATCTTGCGGTATATTAGCGATTCTTCTTTTTCTTCTTCATCTTTTGTTCTTCATCGTCTTTTGTTTCTTCTTTTTTTCTTCTTTTTCCATTTCCTCCATACTTTCTCCTCCTCTTCTTTTCATTTTCTCCCATATTTCTTTTTCTTTTTCTTATGCATTGTTCTTTCTTGTTCTCCTTTCCTATCCTCCTCTTTTTCTTCTTCTTCTTCTTTTCTTTTTTCTCCATACTACTTCTTTTTCCTCTTTTTCTTCCTTCTCCTCTTTTTCTTCCTTTTCATTGTTCTCCCCCGCACCCTTCTTGTTCCCCTTTCCCTATTCTCCACACAACTTGTGCGGTTCCATTGGCATCTTGCTGCAGACATCAGGGCATGCACACTGGCCCTACACATGCGGCTATTAGCTTGTTTCTCTCCGCACATTTTATGATACGATTTCAATGAAAAGTGTCTTTTTCTAGAGGAATATTTTGAAAAGAGTATTTTTATGAGACTTGCAAAGGTAAATTTTATTATATTTACTGGGAACACTCCAAGATTCAAGCTAAGAATTAAAGACACCAAAATCAAAAAAAAAAAATGCAAAATTTCATTATATGGCAACTGATTCAACAGACGACGGACAATGTGGCACTGAAATCCAAAGACACATTAGAATTGTTAACAATGCCTTCCAAAAACTAAGCAAAATATTAAGAAACAAGAAAAATTCGTTAGAAACACAGCAAAGACTGCTAAAATTAAAAATAACATCGAGGTTTCTATATGGCAGGGAATACGAAACAATTTCTTCACACATAAAGAAGAGACCTGAAGCATCAGAAATATGATTCTACAGAAGGATGGTGAGAATACCATGGACTTAATATGTGAGTAACAAAGACATTTTAAGAAAAACTGAAACAAAAATGTACACTAACACTTGTGACACATAATGCGGAAAGAGGGTTTGGAGATTTTGATACACACATGACATGTTGAAGCCTAAAAGAATAAAGAAAGCAGCGAGCTTGTGTAATTAGTTGTAAAAACTAGGATTGAGAGGTATAACGAAAACATAAGCCTTATTAAGAGCTCCTAAGTGTAGGAAGTTGTGGAGAGCCTTTTTTGCTCACGTCATGAAAGGACACAGTACATAGAAGAAGATATAGCGCCAGAAAGAGACAGTTGAGATTTCTACTACAAATAATGAAGACAGAAGGCTTGGAGAATTTGACACGCGCATTGAAGACAATAGACAAAGAGGATATATATATATATATATATATATATATATATATATATATATATATATATATATATATATATATATATGTCCTATATTATGAACTTGTGAAGATGTATGCAAAACAAGTAGGAACTAAAAGACAAAAATTTCTAGGAGCTAAAAAGGATAGGAAGTCGTGGAGAGCCCTGATCGCCCACATTCTGAATAGAAGAAGAAAAAGAAGAAAACACACATAGGAAAGCAATTTCCTTAAAAAACTGGTAAGCACATTTTATTAGAGAATTCGTTGAAAAGCAGTTTTTCAAAGAATTGTTCTTTGCACCATTTGTAAGGGCTTACCGATTTCCGTAAGATCATCAAAGTTAAGCAACGTCAAGCCTGGTTATTACTACATGGGAATAACAGATGCTGTCAGCTTGGATATTCGGGTGGTATGTCACTGCTTGGGGATACCAGGTGCTGTGAACTTCGACGTGTGGGTGATGTAATCGTCTTACGGCCACATCACGTTGAAAAACAGGTTATCATACGATCACCGAAGTTAAGCAACGTCGAGCCTGGTCAGTACCGAGATTGATGAGTTAAGATTTGGCGCCAGAAAGAAATATTTATGCATGGGCAGTTGCATGTTGCATGCCCAAGAATAAGAAATCCTAAGAATTTATTCTTTGCTGTTAAAAAGGAAAAAAATTTCTTAAAAAATATTGTTTATCATGAATTCCTATAAAATTAAATTAAATTAAAGAAATTATTAAACCGCGAAGTATTTTATTATTAGATCAAGCATTGTCAGCCATTACTAATTTTTCTCTAGCATTTCTTTCATCTTAATTTCAATTGCTTTTCATCACAACTACTCAGACCATCATTCGAAAGCCATTAGTAGTAATATTATCTTGAATTTTATTATTAGATCAAGCATTGTCAGCCATTATTAATTTTTCATTAGTATTTCTTTCATCTTATTGCTTTTCATCCCAACTACTCAGACCATCATTCGAAAGCCATTAGTATTAATATTATCTTGAATTTTATTATTAGATCAAGCATTGTCAGCCATTATTAATTTTTCACTAGTATTTCTTTCATCTTAATTTTAATTGCTTTTCATCACAACTACTCAGACCATCATTCGAAAGCCATTAGTATTAATATTATCTTGAATTTTATTATTAGATCAAGCATTGTCAGCCATTATTAATTTTTCACTAGTATTTCTTTCATCTTAATTTCAATTGCTTTTCATCACAACTACTCAGACCATCATTCGAAAGCCATTAGTATTAATATTATCTTGAATTTTATTATTAGATCAAGCATTGTCAGCCATTATTAATTTTTCACTAGTATTTCATTCATCTTAATTTTAATTGCTTTTCATCACAACTACTCAGACCATCATTCGAAAGCCATTAGTATTAATATTATCTTGAATTTTATTATTAGATCAAGCATTGTCAGCCATTATTAATTTTTCACTAGTATTTCATTCATCTTAATTTCAATTGCTTTTCATCACAACTACTCAGACCATCATTCGAAAGCCATTAGTAGTAATATTATCTTGAATTTTATTATTAGATCAAGCATTGTCAGCCATTATTAATTTTTGACAAGTATTTCATTTCATCTTAATTTTAATTGCTTTTCATCATTGTAACTACTCAGACCATCATTCGAAAGCCATTAGTATTAATATTATCTTGAATTTTATTATTAGATCAAGCATTGTCAGCCATTATTAATTTTTCACTAGTATTTCTTTTTATCTTAATTTCAATTGCTTTTCATCACAACTACTCAGACCATCATTCGAAAAGCCATTAGTATTAATATTATTTTTTTCAATTTTATTATTAGATCAAGCATTGTCAGCCATTATTAATTTTTCACTAGTATTTCATTCATCTTAATTTTAATTGCTTTTCATCACAACTACTCAAATCATTCGAAAGCCATTAGTATTAATATTAAGCCATTTTTATTATTAGATAAAAGCATTATCTTGAATTTTATTTTTAGTATTTCATTTCAATTTAATTTCAATTGCCATTAAATTAGACCATTTCAAAGTATTTCTTTTATCTTGAATTTTAATTTCAATTTGCCATTATTCATCACAACTATTTTTTCAGAATTTCATTTGCTTTTCATCACAACTAGACCATCATTCGAAAGCTATTAGTATTTGTTGAATCTTTGAATTTTATTATTAGATCAAGCATTGTCAGCCATTATTAATTTTTCACTAGTATTTCTTTCATCTTAATTTTTTCATTTTTTTCATCAAAAAATTTCATTAATATTATCTTGATTTATTATCTATTCAAAGTTGTCACCATTAGTATTTTTCACTATTATTTCTGTCTTTCAATTTTTTCATATTATTATCATTTTAGCCATTAGTATTGTTATTATCTTGAATTTTTTTAAGATTATTAATTTTTAATTTTTCACTAGTATTTCTTTTCGTCTTAATTTCAATTGTTTTTCATCACAACTACTCAGACCATCATTCTAAAGCCATTAATTGCATTAATATTATCTTGAATTTTATTATTAGATCATTTCAGCCATTATTAATTTTTAAAAAAAAGTATCTTAATTTCACTTATTTTCATCAAAAACCAAATATTCCAAAACCAAAATTTCATCTTGATTTCCATACTAGATCAAGCATTGTCAATTTTATTATTTTTTCACTAGTATTTTCATCTTAATTTAAAATTTTTCATAACTATTAACCAATCATTTGTTTGAAGATGATTAATGATTTGTGAATTTTTATTAGATTCTGGTATATTGTCATTTTATTAATTTTTCATAGTATTTCAAAATTTTTCATAAACTACTTACCAATTCCAAAAATTTAGTATTAATATTAATTTAATTTTATTAGATCATTTCATTTATTATTAATTTTTTCTTATTTCGTTTATGCACGAAAAATTTTTATTTAATTCATTTTTATTTTAGGTATTTTCCATTAACCATTATTTTTCATTATTAACAAATTTTATTACGATTTTTTTTTATTAGATCAGTCATTTGAAAATTATTAAAATTTCAATTTATAATTATGATAATCCATCTTAATTGCTTTTCATCAAAACTAAAAAGACCATCATTCGAAATCCCAACCTTTTTGTTTTTTTTTTTATTATTAGCCAGTTTTTAATTTTTTTTTTTCTTTCATCTTAATTTCAATTGCTTTTCATCACAACTTTTTCAGATTCATTTGAAATTTTTAGTTTAATTATCTTGAATTTTATTATTAGATATGATTGTCAAAATCATTAATTTTTCCATTTATTTTTGTTCTTTTTTTCAATTGCTTTTCAATCCTAATTGATTGATTGGTGTTAGTAAATATTATCACTGAATTTTATTATTTAGTGAAGCTTGTCAGCCATTATTAATTTTTCAAGTATTTTCCTCATTTACCCAGAGATTACTCAGACCATCATTTAAATTAGTAATTATCTTGAATTTTTATTATTTCTATTTCGTACGATGAAATTAATTTTTTCACCAGTATTTCTACTGCTTAATTTCTTTGTTTTTCATCAAAAATAGACCATCATTCAAATAAATTATATTATTATTACTAATTATATATTAATATGCATTGTAAAAATAATTTTTATTAATTTGATTTTAATTTCTAATTTCACTGTCAAAAAAATCAAGGATGGAACAAGAAAAGTAATTAAATTAAGGATTAATCAATTTTCAAAATATTTTTTCTTTCATTTAATTTCAATTTTTTTTATCACAACTTTTTGATCATTCGAAAATTTTACTTTTTATTATCTTTATTTACCATTAGATCAAGCATAACAATTTACCAGATTTATTTCATCTTAATTTAATTGCTTTTCATCACAAGACCATCATTCGAAATCAATTAGTATTAATATTAAAAAATTTTATTATTAGATCAAGTATTGTCAATTATTATTAATTTTTCACATTTTTATTTATTACGATGTAACTTTCCTCTGGATAACCAATTCAAACTGAATAGGAAAACAATTATTCAAACATTATATATATTTTCATTTTTTTAAATTGTCAGAAATAATTTTGGAGTATTTCATTAATAAATTTCAATCGCTTTTTAATACAGTTATCATCTGATAGAAAACACCTTATCCAAAATGAAAATTATGTTTAATAAAAAAATTATAAAACCAAATAAATAAAATTTTGTAAATTTAATATTTCACGATTTAATTTAAGGATGTTATATTATATGCTTTTAATATCTGAGACTGTTTGAATTTCAATTACAAGAATGGATTTAATATTTTAAAAAAAATTTAGGAATGGACAATTTTTTATTGTAGGAACGCATCAACATATAAATATGACAAAGAAATTAATAATTTTATTCTTACATTAAATTATATATTAAGAAAAATCTATCAATTTGAATAGTGAATTTTTTATAAATCCCTAAAAACCACAGTTTCAAACCCAGCTGTATGTTAATGAAATATAAAGCAAAACCATTTTTAATACACAAATTAATAATAATATAATAATAATAATAATAATAAATAATAAATCTTTATGTTTTGACGATGATATTGATTCATGGGATTACACAAATATCAATGACAGAACAATCAAATATAACTTGATATTTTCAGATATTGTTATTAAAGACCACAAAATTAAAAAAATGTATTTATTCAATATTGAAATATGGCATTCCCTAATGAAACCACAAATGTATCTTGAAGATATTCAAAAGTTGTCAAAGTACAAGGACCAACCAAATAGAAATCTCGAAATGAATTGATATTGGAAAATATCAAAAATCCCTGACTGTAAACTCAGGATTTTAGGACTGGTTGGAAAAATCTTATTTGAAGATAATTGAAAGATGTTCAATTCATGCTTTGAGAGAAGAAAAATTTCTTTAAACAAGTGAAGCCTATATTTTAATTCAAATTACAGCTTTATCTATGTAATTTATATTTTAAAGAAATTGAAAAAAATAAAACGCCATTTCAAGAGAAACAATAAACCTTATTTTTTTTTTAAAATCTTTTCACCCTAAAAGGAAAAACGATAAATATTGCCGTAAAATTTAAAATATAAATTTAAATAAAAATAATAATAATAATATAATTGCCAAAAGATAATAATAATTAAGAAAATAATATGAAACAAACATTTTTTGTTCTTATAGCTTGTTTATGTAATTTAAACCATAACATTTTTTCTATTATAAAAATTTAATTGTACATCTTTAAGCAATAATTTTAAATAAAAAAGAATTTTAATTAAAAATAAGAGCCTTCGGAGATAGGAAGTTGTTAATTCCATTATATATATAATTGCGTTTATCCATGATTTTGAATAAGAATAAAATTTAACCTCATTTGAAATTTTATAATTTTCAAAATCCTAATTTTTGTGACAAAGACTTTTTAATGACCATTAAATTTTATACATCTTTCATAGCTTGTTTTTTGTCTAATTCTTGTGGTAGACTTTGGAGTTACCTATATTTACAAATACGTCTACTAATCTAGATTATATATACTAGTTTTAAGCTGTGAAAATTACACGGTTTTCCTATATATTCTGGTGAATTTTAATTCTTCAGTTAATGATTGAATAAGCTCATGGCGAGTTCTACGACAATAAAATATTTCGTAAAATTCCCCTATCGCATTGTTAATTATTTCAAAAACAATATTTAATCATAAATATGAATGCTGGTCATTATTTTAAGAAGTGGAAAAAATGAAAAAGATTTAAAATTTTGAAAACGTTTTCCATTTCACTGAAACAGCCGTTAAAACAGATTCATTCATTGTTTTTCCTTTCTTCTTCCTTCCTTCCTTCCTTCCTTCCTTCCTTCCTTCCTTCAGATTTTTTTTTTTTAATTCTTCCTTTCCTTCTTAGATATTCTTTGAATTTTTAATTCTTTCTTTCATTTTCTCACTGAAACCACGTAATACCTTTGATGTCTTTTGTCAGAGCACGTGATCAAAAAAGAAATAGTCTATTATTTATGAAGTATTGGCAAGAGTCTTTGAAAACTTCTCTTCTTTCTTTCTTTCTTTCTTTCTTTCTTTCTTTCTTTCTTTCTTTCTTTCTTTCTGTCATTTTCCCACTGAAACCACGTAATATCTTTAATGTCTTCTGTCTTTCCACTCGATCAAAAAGGAATAATCCATTATTTATGAGGTATTGGCAAGAGTCATTAAATACTTCTTTCTTTTCTTTTTTCTTTTATCTTTCTTTCTTTCTTTCTTTTTCTCACTGATACCAAGTGGTATCTTTTCGCCATTTTCCACGCGATCAAAACAAAATAGTTCATTATTTATGAGGCATTGGCAAGGCGTAATGGTTGTGCGAACTAACGTAAGGAGCGCTAAACACAATTATAATAGGATAGTTCGTTTTGTTAAAAATTGTAATGAACCAAAACCAGCCCACGTCACGAGAGGTTGTTTTGAGAGGAACAATGGAGTGTGACGATTAAGTTTTACCAAATTCGAATTTCTTCATTTCAACAAGGAGGCCATGATTTTGGGAGCGAGGAGAAAATAAACGGCCCGAATAACACAGATTTAGAAAAGTCATATATATATATATATATATATATATATATATATATATAGAGAGAGAGAGAGAGAGAGAGAGATATAATTAGTGAGAGTCGCTAAATATATATCAGGTCATCCCATAAGTTCTGTCCGAATTTTAACTTTTTTGTTAAAATGAACGAAATTTAAAGAGTATTTTATAATGTCTAATGGAGCTGAACATTATTTTTATGTTTAGATGCATTTAAACTGATCAAATTTTATTTCAGAGAACAATAAAATTAAATTTTGTTTGATTAAAACCCTGCTAACATGGAAGTACCCAAGAATCATTTGAGGCACATAATGCTTTATGAGTTCAAGAAAGGAAACTCAGCAGCCGAAGCGGCTAGAAACATTCACTCAGTTTATGGAGAGGAATGTGTGAATGAAAGAACTTGCAGAAGATGGTTTGCAAAATTCAGAGGTGGAAATTTCACCCTTGAAGATGAAGATCGAACCGGACGTCCAGTTGAGTTTGATGAAAAGCTTCTTGAAGCAGCCCTTGAAGAAAATCCTGCTTTATCAGTTGAGGAATTGGCAGTGGTTCTCAGTTCAAACCATACAACTGTTCATCGTCATCTTCAACAACTTGGAAAAGTTCCTAAACTTGGAAAATGGGTGCCTCATGAATTGTCTGAAAACAACCTCAAATCCCGAGTTGACATCTGCTCTTCTCTCCATTCTCGCCAACTTGTTTCACCTTTTTTTTTGATAGACTTGTGACTGGCGACGAAAAATGGATCTTTTATCGAAATGTTAAGCGTCGTAGACAGTGGCTTGGTAAAGGGAAGGACCCCAGCCACAGCCGAGAAGGGAACTTCATGGGCAAAAGGTTCTTCTTTCAATCTGGTGGGATCGCCAAGGAATAATCCACTTTGAATTCTTACCACCTAATGCAACAATTAATGCTCAAATATACTGTCAGCAATTAGAGCGTTTGAACCAAGCTTTGAGGAAAAAAAAGACCTGCTCTAGTGAATCGAAAAGAGGTGATGTTTCATCAGGACAATGCGCGACCCCACACAGCAAGAATCACGTCACAAAAGATCGAAGAACTTGGTTGGGAGAAAATTCCTCATCCACCTTATTCTCCCAATCTTGCTCCTTCAGACTACCATTTGTTTCGTAGCTTACAGAATCATTTGGAAGAAACAGCTTTTGTAACACAGGAAGAGGTTAAAACTGACATTTGTGAGTTCTTCGAATCAAAGCCAAAAGAATTTTACAGTAATGGAATTAGTAAGCTTGTTAATAGATGGAAGGAAGTCATAGATAATCAGGGAAAATACATTGTTGATTGAACCTGTAATTAAATGTAACATTTGGTCACTTGTTTTCTTTTTTATTCAAAATTCGGACAGAACTTATGGGATGACCTGATATATATATATATATATATATATATATATATTATATATAAATATAAACAAATTTGTGTGTGTGTGTGTGTGTGTGTGTGTGTGTGTGTGTGGTTTTTTTATTTTGCCAAATACTTTCAATCGCATCTGAAATCATCTTAAGTTTTCTGTGAGTATGTATATGTGTTTCTGTGAATTTAAAACATTTCAACTGCTCGTTTTTTTCGTTTTTTGGGGGGGTATTTTTGTTTTGTTTTACTGCTTATGCAGTTTTTTAGATTTTAAAGTTCAAAGTTCACTTGTTCATTTGGGGTTTTTCCCGTGTCAGGCAAGTAACTTTTCTATTTTTTACTTATATACATCAATATAAATTTTTTACACGCATTTAAGGACTTTGTTACTAAACTGTTAGCTGACTTTATTTCTTTTGGGCTTTAGCTCTCTTATATAAAAGGCTTCAAGGATTTTTAGTTATTGTTTGATATTGCTTTTATGTAGTATAGATGTATTTTCAACTAATATCCGTCTAATGTGTGAGTGTGGGCCCGAGTGTTCCATTAAGTGCTGATGTACTGAGCTCTGTTCAGCCAAATACTTGGGAAACTATTCGAAAGAAAATTTAGGTATTTTTCTTAGTCAATTTTCTAAATCTACCAAAAAATGAATCAGCGAACTTCAAAGGTTCACAACGAAAACATGATATGTCTAAATTATCTAAAATTTAGGTTTACCCATACGGATTACCTAGTTTTTCATAAATTATATATATATATATATATATATATATATATATATATTATTATTTTTACGCAGAAACGTGTGTTGTGTGTGTGTGTGTGTGTGTGTGTGTGTTGTACGTTTATATATTGGATCGGATTTCCTACATTTTTCAACCGATTTCAACAAAACTTCACAGGACTACGTAAAATTACCTTTATTCAAGTGGTTCTGACAGTGCCCAAAATTGGAAAAACACAATTGTTTTTGCATAAAATTAATTTGAAAATACGATTCTGTCGCCAGAATGAAAGGGGGGACAACTCATATCGAGTTATACTTATTATAAAACCCAGGTTTGTGTGTGTGTGTGTGTGTGTGTGTGTGTGTGTGTGTGTGTGTTCGTTTATATATGAGATCGGATTTCCTCCGTTTTCAACCGATTTCAACAAAAACTTCACTATTTTTTTTTTTTGGTAGTGTTTCTTATTGTCTTGCACACTTTTTTTATTTTTATTTTTACATTCAGAATGCTTTAAAATTCCATTTACAAGACAATTGTTTATAATAAAATTCTATTCAATCGGTAGACTCATAACGATTGAAAATTTAATGTTTTTGTTTGAGTTTGGGTTTGACCAATTCGTAAAAAAAAAAAAACTAATTAATACATGCGTGTCCGTCAACCTTAAACAATAATCTTTTGTGAATTTTATTTTTCAGTCTTTATGATGGTCGATACTTGATCTATCTCTTATTGTTACATTCCGGCAACGCCGGGCTCTTTTAGTATATATATATATATATATATATATATATATATATATATATATATTTTTTTTAAACATTTCACCCCAGGCAAACATAATAGAGCTACTAAGATGCCAGGAACTTACTGAATGTGAAAAATATGAGAAAAAAAAGACTTTATTAAGCAGAACAGTAAAAAGAATAGGAAATGAAATGACAGAAGGTAACGATTAACACTGCATTTAAATTTTAAACGTTTCACTCTAAGCAAGGCAATAAAGCCACTAAGACGCAAGGTGTTACTGAGTGTGAAAGAATATGAGAAAAAGAAAAACATTATTAAGGGGAGAGAACAATAAAAGAACAGGAATTAAGAAGACAGAAGATAACGATTAACATTGCATTTACATTTTTGAAAATCAAAGTTGACTGGGAACAAGAAGATGGAAGAAGTGTTCCACAAGCGAGAAGTGCGACAGAAAAACTATTAGGATAGATAGATAGACTGGGATAGATAGATAGATAGATAGATAGATAGATATGAACAGAATAAGATAGAATTATAGATAGATAGTTATAAACCAAGTGAGATAGATAGATAGATAGATAGATAGATAGATAGATAGATATAAACCAACTGAGATAGATAGATATAGACGTAGATAGAAACAGACTTAGAAAGAAAGAAAGAAAGAAAGAAAGAACGATAAATAGATATATTCGCTTAATTCGAAAAATGGAAAGGAAAGATTGTGTTCCGCCAATTTTTCAACACTGGTTTGCAATGGAAATGGAGAAAGTGAGCGACAGAATCAGGCCTTGAAATCGTGAGTGAGAAGAAAATGTTTTTCTTGAAAACAATAAGCGATGGCCGCGTTTGTTCTAAAGTGATTTTTTGGGCTTCTTTGGCGGGACGTACATTAATTAACCCTGGCCGTTAGTGAAGGCGCGAAAAAATTAATCAATGACGAACACGCCCATGCGTCGACAACCTCCATTTTGTATTATAATTGCAGGAATATTGGCGCCAAATCCGATTGGGCACTGATAACCATTCTTTGTTCGAATGGCACGGCAACTGCCGACAGCTGATAAGAGAGAAACACCGATGAAACATGTGGTGGCGGCACGGGTTGAAAGTCAACCTAAAAATAATATAAAGTTCAACAAAAAAAAAAATCTTTTTTTTTGCACAATACAAACAAAAAAGGGACAAAATTGGTAGATTTTTTTAAAAACCAATTTAGCACCATCAGAAAATTAAACGCAGCGAATATTTTTTTTTCTCTTTACAGTAATGTTCGCCCTGCACAAGGCCCAGGAGCCACTCGAGGTAGAGGATTACTGAGTAAGAGTCACAGTTTATGCGAATAGGTGGGGACAACAGTTACCATGTTTTCTGGCTTACAAGACGCTGCGGCTTGAAAGACGCACCCTAATATTGGAAAGAAATTTCTAAGAAAACAAAAATTAATTCTCATACAACAACACATTCACCATGCGTCCCTCACACACTGGCGCCACGTATTATTTCCATTAATCACTCGTCCGATTTTATTTGCATGGCAACAACATGCTAGTCAAGAGCAGAAAGTCTCCTGCCGTTGCTAGTAAACAGAGCATGTTTAAGCTTGTGGCTCGGCTCCAGGAAGGTTTATAGTCTTGGAAATCCTTGTAACAGCTAAGTACTGAGGTTACATCATATAAAAGGCTGAATTAGATAGCTAACATTATAGTGTAATGACTCAACATACAAATCCAATTCCCTATCAGTCAAGACAATTAGGGGGGGGCGTACAAACTTACTTGAGCCTAGGCGTTGCCTTACATTCGTCTTGGAAGACGCACGTGTAATTTTTCAGGGTATTTTTTATGAAAAAAAAGTGCGTCTTGTAAGCCGGAAAGTACGTTAATTCTAGACTTGAACAGGTTAAAATTGTAGTTGTCTCAGAAGCGTCATCTTGGGAGGCGGTTTCACAGAGCAGCGGTTCGCAGGTAGAGGCTTACAGAGTAAGAGGCACAGTTTAAGCGGGTAAGTAGGGATGATAAAGGTTAATTCTAGACTTGTTTGATTTGGTTTATTTTGTTTTACGGCATATCAAACTCAATGGGTTATTTAATGCCGACAACATTTTTAGGATAGATTCGTATGAATAGAATATGTATTCTTTGGTTTAGATTGGTTTGCGTTATTTTGTTTTACGGCATATCAACCTCAATGGCTTATTTAATGCCGACAACATTTTTAGGATAGAGGTCAGGGTGGATCTGGGGACACCAGCAATTAAGAGGTGGTTCCACGCTCCTCAAAACCTCCTGATCAGAGGCCTTGCTGTTGAATGTAGATTAGCGTCTTACCCAGGACGTGGATGTAGTTTAACGTCTTACCCTGGACGCGGATGTAGTTTAACGTCTTACCCTGGACGCGGATGTTATGCACGTTCACCCTGGAAAATATATGTAATTAACGTTTTTCATTCGCAATTCTAAAATTGTAGAAGGCGGGAAAACATAAAAAAAATGTCGTTTCCACAGAGTGATTCACGGAAAGAAACCGCTCGAGTGGAACATACATTTCACCATTGGATTACGAAATGAAAGAAGGTGATTCGCTACAATGTGCGGGTCTTAGACATGAAGGTTTCGGTTGGTGAAACGAAGGAATTTATATCGTCTGAACACTTTCCATAAGAATAAAGATAGAGTATTGAGAGGCTTGCGAGATTTCGTCAGTGCGAAAAGGGGTGGTAAGGTGAAAAATGATTCATCACCCACAAGGACGCGGTGACGCTTTTGGACTCTATAGAAACTGGAAAGTGAGAACTGGGCTGCTACTGCCCATATAAGGCAGCAGTACTCCAGGCCTGACCTGGCTCTTGTATAGATATAGCACGAGGAGAGAGGTACTTACTAGAGAGGTAAAAAGAAAATCCCGTATATGACACAAGGCCAATCTATTTAAGTAATTTCTAATCAGAATAAGTAAAGATTAAGATCTTAAATAAATTTTGTCTTTCATCCATTTACTCAAGCTCATTCTTCTTCTTCTATGTGCTGTGAAACTTTGGTGATCATGGCTCTCCACAATTTCCTCTCCTTTGTAGCTCTTAATAAATGTTGACTTCTTGTTATCTAACTTAAAACTTATTCCTAGATAAAGAGAAAAAAAATTAGATAGATAGATAGATAGATAGATAGATAGATAGATATAATAAAAATGATATAGATAGATATTGTGGAGAGCCATGACCTCCTATGTCCTGAAGGGACACGGCACATAGAAGAAGAATGAGCTTGAGTAAATGGATGGCTGAACAAGTTTAAGGAAAAAAGATAAAATTTATTAATAGCTGAAAAGGACAGGAAATTGTGGAGAGCCATGATCGCCAACTCCCTGAAGGGACACGGCAAATAGAAGATATATTCCTGTTTATATATATATATATATATATATATATGGATTTATAAATTATTGATTGATTACTTTTGATTTTATTATCCTCCTTAGGTTTACCCATACGGAATACCTAGTTTTCAAAAAAACTATATATATATATATATATATATATATAATATATATATATATAAACTATATAGAATCTATCTATATATTTATAAGTTATATATATATATATATATATATATATATATATATATATGTAAGCTATATATATATATATATATATATATATATATATATTTATATATATATATAGGTAATAAATGATTACCAAAAAAAATAACATACTTATATGCATGCAAAAATAGATGAAAAGCAAGAAAACATTAAAATCTAGCTACTAGGTATTGTGTGTATGTGACACGCGCTTGCAGGAGACTTTGAAAAGTTTCAGTCACCCGAGGAGAAGGAAAAGAAAAAACAAGGGCAGGAACATGAAGTGTCCCGTTTTTATAGTCTTTTACCCAATCCTTTCTACCAAGTTATGATCCCCTGTCTTGTATTTATTATCAATTCCTCGCCCAGTGAATTATTCCAATAAGGAATCTATAAGAGGTCTACAAAGAAAGGCAATCATTTTACATTCTTATTCTTACTTACATTCGATGAGATATAGCTCTCATTTTAGCCAATTAATATCCCTGACACTTATCATGTATTAAAACACCACCGGATAGTTAATTTGGGAAAAGACCAGACGTTTCAAAAGAGACGATTTTTTTTATTTTAACTCTTTCCACATCTTAACAATAGGACTCAGAAGGGCATAAAAAGAATCATGATGGACGAAGAACATAGGCACCTTGAAGTACCCGAGCGGTAGCTAACACATCTACCGGACGTAACAGTTGACAACTGGACTCATTTCAAGCCCAGAAGGGCATAAAAAGAATCAAGATCGAGTAAGAACATAGGCACCTTGAAGTACCTGAGCGGTAGCTAACACATCTACCGGACGTAACAGTTGACAACTGGACTCATTTCAAGCCCATGTTCCCCGTGGCATGACTTTTCTGAATACCTCACTATCAGTTACCTCCGTTTAGTGACTAGACTCTCGAAGATTTTTTGTTGTGCCCTCTACTCTTTGTGTCCAGTCACTTTTTGGATTACCTCATGCAACACTCTTATCCACTAGGCCACGGTTAGTGAATTTTGAGGACTTATAAAAAATAAAGTCTCAGTAACCATTTTTTTTTTTTTTTTTGAACAATAAATATAGTGAGTTAAGTTACTAAGAGGACATAAGAAAAAACTGAGGTATCTAGAAAAGGATTCAGAACAATCTTGACCCAAAGGGTTGTGAGTTCAATATCTGGTCACATCAGAGAGAACAATAAATTTGGAGAGATGAGTTACAAAATTGAATTAACTGAAACTGAAATTTCCAGGAAAGGCATGGCACGTGGAATTAGAACAATCTTAGCCCAAGTTGTCGGGAGTTCAATACCTGGCCACAGTAGAAAGAAAAATAATTTTCGAGAATTGAGTTACTAAAGGAAATTAACTGATATTTAAATCCTCCTAAAAGGCATGGCACGTGGAATTAGAACAATCTTAGCCCAAGTTTTCGTGAGTTCAATACCTAGCCACAGTAGAAAGAAAAATAAATTTCGAGAGTTGAGTTACTAAAGGGAATTAACTGATATTGAGATCTTCATAAAAGGCATGGCACGTGGAATTAGAACAATCTTAACTCAAGTTGTCGGGAGTTCAATACCTGGCCACGGTAGAAAGAAAAATAAATTTCGAGAGTTGAGTTACTAAAGGGAATTAACTGATATTGAGATCTTCATAAAAGGCATGGGACGTGGAATTAGAACAATCTTAACTCAAGTTGTCGGGAGTTCAATACCTGGCCACGGTAGAAAGAAAAATAAATTTCGAGAGTTGAGTTACTAAAGGGAATTAACTGATACTGAGATCTTCATAAAAGGCATGTCACGAATTAGAAACAATCTTAAACCCAAGTTGTCGGGAGTTCAATACCTGGCCACGGTAGAAAGAAAAATAAATTTCGAGAGTTGAGTTACTAAAGGGAATTAACTGATATTGAGATCTTCATAAAAGGCATGGGACGTGGAATTAGAACAATCTACAACATTGAACGAATTCATTCGCTTTTCTTAAAACTTGTAAATGTCGTAAATTGATACCAATTTTGCGATGCTCACTATAGAATAGATGTCTTACTAGTTAAGGCTTTCGAAGCTTGTAATTTCTTTATCGTGCATCTTTGACAGATTGAAGTAATTATAATAGATGAGGAAGAGACTCCCTTAGAGTTATGACGTGAATGTTTGTCTAGAAAATCTTGTCCCTAAAACTGTTTTTGTAGTAGAAAACAATGCATCATCCCCATTGGACAGTGACGACAGGGGAGCACCACCCCAGATATGACATTAATACACCATTCTTCACTGGAGCTACACAGTCTTCACCGTCAGGCATTGACAGGCCTTCTTGTTGTTTTTATTATCAAGTCCTCACTCAGTAAACTATCTGTTGTGGAGTGACTTCACAGTGGAGTCTAAGTCGGTCCTAAAATAGGTTCGACATACAAAACGTTAGGAACTTCATATAATAAGAGTAATTTTGTTGTGGTCGCTGATACTTTAGTATCCGACTAACGGTCGTCCGGCATCGACTGACTGACCGAACCACTGAGCAACGGTATTTAGTCACCCCCCCACTTCCCGAGGGCATCATGTGACACATATCGATTTAATATATATATATATATATATATATATATATATATATATATATATATATATATATATCACTATATTCTGCACATATATAATCCGGTGTTCTTATAGATATTTTATATTTTTAAAAAATAGTGCATAATGTAAATTTGCAGAGCATTAATATTATAAATTAATTGATTTAAAATGTTTTTTCGCTAAAAAGAACAGTTCTAACCATGTTTCAAAAATGGAAGCTAAAAGCTCGTTTTTTAATTTTATAATTGAATTAAAGACATTAGTTCCATTTAATTTTGTAATTAAATTAAAGACATTTGTTCCATTTCATCCTAAGGGAATATATATATATATATATATATATATATATATATATATATATATATATATATTAAGTTTAAAAATCCGACAATTTATTTATTAAACCGGCCTGAATATAGTTTGAAAATTCTTTTTTTAACGTTAAACAAACAAGAAAAAATGTCTTTAAATAAATAAATTGTCGGACTTTGTCCATTTCTTAATATATGACGTCATTTGTTTACATTTGATACGCCAGAGCAGTTATGAATGTACGAGATTCATGGAAGATTGAAGTTTATAAGCAGTAAATTCGACCTTGCCTCCTTTGTGGCCGAGTCGGTTAAGGCACGTCAGCGTATATGACGGTTCCGTATAGGATGCAGGTTCGAATCCTGTCAAAGGACGAATATTTTCTATGAAAATTTCTCGGACATTCAGGCCGGTGAATGTTATTAATACTGTTTATTATAAACAGAGCATTTACTTAAATACTTGTATCTATAAAAAAGAACGTTAAACATAAAAATGTCTTTAATAAATACATATATATATATATATGTCTATGCAAATTTAAATAAAATGATTGCCAAGGTGCTGGAGTTATGTTTTTATTATATATTCCGATTGTTAATTAATGATGAATATGTCATTTTTTTCGAAGATTCTCTTGTTAAACTTGGAGATTAATTATACATTCTTATTGCTCAAAAATAGATTCTAATAGTGTTTTTAAAAAATTTAAACAATTCCAGTAAGATATCTTTAATCATTTCTAAGTTACAGCAGTTCAGATTTTAATCTAACAAGTGAACACTTTTGCTTTTTACAATTTTGAAACAATTTTATGTATATATGTCATATAACATCATATTTTAATTAAAAATTGAACACACACAAAGTTTTATGAACATACATGTACAGAGAGAAGGGGAGAGAGAGAGAGAGAGAGACCTATGAGAATAGCCGATTACCATGGCATAACATCTCACGAGGAATTGCATTATTAGTTACATAAGACATTTTAGAACTTGGTATATGGCATTGTTTTGGCCTGATCTGACTCTGGTCAAGATAGAGCTGAACAGAAACGGTCAGGTTTCGTCTGGAGTAGTACAAGTATTTTTAGCGAGTTTATACGAGGTTCATTTTTAGTCTGGGATGAACTTTTGTGATTTGCCCATGGCAGCCTTAAACGCCAAAAACAAAATCTACCAGGCATACGACATCAGGACCCTACCGGGAATTTTGGACAACTTATGCCAGACATTAGAACCGCTTGGAAAGATTCCATATACGCTGCTCAGATATTAATGAGTTTTTCCATCAAGGTCTCGGAGACATTAGGAAGGCATTCTCTGTCATAACGTTGTTGCAGAGTAGCTTTCACAGTGGAGGCTTATATTTCAATAAGTCGTCCTAAATTAGGTTCGACATACAAAACGTTAGGAACTTGAAATAAGAGTTAATGACGCAGCAATCTAGTTGTGATGGTTGGTACTTAAATGTCCGATATCGACTGACTCGCTCAAGACTAATGAGCCGAACTGGCGACAACTACTACTACTTATTATGTGTGGGAGAGTCTATTAATAATAGAATAGGTACGGCGGGTATAACAAAGATGTAGGTGGTTGCTGAGCGAGCAAATCGGCTTGCTCACTGGCTATGTATCCATCCAGAACAGTTGAAATCCCATATATATATGAAATACCCGTGGAAATAACCCGTATTGCATCGTTAAATGTTTGACCTAAACAAGTTAAATGTATTGGAATAACAACCAGGAATATGATTGCAGGTTATAAAAGAAGTAAGAGAATGTAAATAAAAAATTAAACAATGACAAGTTTTTCAATTTCACTGAAGCAGAATTTAAATGCCTGAGAGCATTATCACCGCCTCTACCTATTTCCTTCCTTCCTTCTGTTATGGTGGAACACACCTATTCTATAGTTAATAGACTCTCCAACCTATAATAAGTAAGAGTAGTGAGAGTCGCTCAGTGGGTCGGTCCAGTCTGAATATTGAACTCTCTGCCTTCGGGCGGGGAGGAACCCGAACGAGGCTACGCCGAAGGGCGGAGTCTCTTTCGGATAGAGGTATACAACGAAAAGGAAGGCATATTTTGGCCGAGCCCACGGGCTCAGAGATCCCACAGCTCGGCCAAAAATATACCCTCTGAACCCATATATACCATCACAACTAGATTGCTGCGTCATTAACTCTTATTTCAAGTTCCTAACGTTTTGTACGTCGAACCTAATTTAGGACGACTTATTGAAATACAAGCCTCCACTGTGAAAACTACTCTACAACCGACCCGTATAAACGGGTTCAGAGTCCGTTTACCTCCCCGAAAAAGACCCCGCCCTTCGGCGTAGCCTCTTTCGGGTTCCTCCCCGCCTGAAGGCAGAGAGTTCAACCGGTCAGCCGGTCGTCCGACTGCAGACTGAACTCAAGCCGAACCACTGAGCGACTGACTCGTTACTCTTATTACTCCTACTTATTATAGGTGGGAGAGTCTATAGAATAGGTGTGTTCTACTATAACACTATCCCAATAAGAACGTGACAATAATGAAGCCTACAGCGAAAGGCAGACATTTTACATAATTCATACTTACATTCCCTGGGGTAGAGTTCTCGTTATTACCAATTTTGTGTAGTAAACTACATTAGTTAACATCCATGATACTTACCATGTACTAAAACCCTCACCTAACGATGTCTTGGCAACCCAAGTGAGGGTAATACTTCAAAATTTCAAGAGTGTTATAACCAAGTAAAAATTTTCATTTCTATGATCTTCATTCTTTTTTAAAACTTTTTCTTTCTCTTCCTTTCTTAGTATTTCATCCTTTTTCAATCATTTATTTGTTTATTTTTACTACCTACCACAAAATTACTAAATGTCTAGATGCGCATATTACGTTGAGTCACAGCTAATTTCTGTTTTTTTAAATCAATTACAATGACGAATATTTATTCCTACCTATTAATCTCACGCGGCAGTTAAATGGAGTATGATAACATATGATAGCTAGCTAGCTAGCTAGCTAGCTAGCTAGCTAGATAGATAGATAGATAGATAGATAGATAGGAACAAACTGAGATAAATAGAGATGAACACCTTGAGATAGATAGATAGATAGATAGATAGTGTTATCGTAATTTATCCACGCACACATGGACAATCCCAGCTATAAATAGGAGCAGGTACTGCCTTTTGGAGAGGGAAGTTTCCAGCAGTCAGCTCTGACAGCCGGACTGAACATTCTTGCTGTAACACTCTCGTTTGTATCTGTTTGTATTACTGATCCTGTTAATATATTTGTTTAACTCAATTCCTCTCTGTGTCTTTATGTCTTTATTTCTGGCCCCCAAAAAGGCCAAAACAGATAGATAGATAGATAGATAGATAGATAGATAGATAGATAGATAGATAGATAGATATGAACGGATTAAGATAGATAGATAGGTAGATAGATAGATATAAATAGACTAAGATAAATATATATATATATATATATATATATATATATATATATATATATATATAGATGGATAGATATATTCATGAAAAGGACTGAGATAGATAGATAGATAGATAAATAGCTTTTTTAGATAGATAGATAGATATAAAAAGATTAGATAGATAGATAATATATGAACGGATTAAATTAGATAGATAGATAGATAGATAGATAGATATAAAACATAGACTGATATATATATATTTTATATATATATATATATATATATATATTTTGTGTTTTGTGTATAAGATGGATATAGATAGATAGATAGATAGATAGATAGAAAAAGATAGATATTTAATGAGATAGATAGATAGATATAAACAGATAGATATATATATATATATATATATATATATATATATATATATATATATATGATAGATAGTATGAAAAATAGAGATAGATAGATAGGATAGATAGATAGAATAGATAGATAGATAGATAGGGGAGGAAAAGAAAAAGAGATATACACTAGCATACTTTTAGATTTTAACGGCACATTTGCAACTAATTTTTAAAAAAAAACTTCTAACCATTGTCGAAAAACTTTTTTTCGTCCATTATATTACAGTTTATTTTTTATATTATATGTCACACAATCATCATTCAGCTTATTTACCTCGTATATTTGAAAACGTCATAAATGATTAATCCGACCTCTTAAACTTTTATTGAGAAAACTCGAATAAATGACTATTCTGTATGAAAAAAGGACATCTAGATAAAGACTAGGATTGACATTTTTAAAACGGTGACGGAATAACGGTTTAGAACGTGATGTAGATAGATAGACATCTAATACATGTAACACATGGTATTCAGATAGATCTAGATAATGAAATAGCCTCGACGTTGTGTAATCTTTGGCAATTTCCGATATGGCCATTATTTATTTCAACGCTTACAAGAAATTTTTATTCACCCATCTAGCAATGACCAAACTTTTGTAATTGGTGAAAAAGTTTATCTGCATAAAAAGTTCAATTCGTATCGTTATTTTAAATCTTTAAAAAAAAAAAAAGAATAGCTTGAATGAAAGTCAGATGTTATTAGAACGTTTATCCTCACGTTATATTTGATATCGCGTTTATGGGGAAAATTAGACTTGTCGTTTTATTCCAGTTTATGGATAAAGATGAATGATAAAAAAGTATATTTAGAACAATTTTATAGTATAATGATATTTTTATATCATCAACCAAAGAAATATTTTAAGATGTTGAATAATTTTTTATAGTTATTTTCTTTAACCAGATAACGATAAAGGGAAATTATTTCACCCATTAAAATTGTTTCAATCTTGATTATATTTTGATTTTTTTTTAAAAAAAAACTCTTTCGACTATTAATCTTTTTGCCAATATTTAAAAAAAATAAAAAAGTTCCTTAGATTATCATTGCGACATTATTCAACGTTCACTTTTGATGAAAATCACTTTAAAATTTATTAAAAAATCGTTTCATTTTTATTTTCTAATTTCTGAAAAAATTATGTACAGTATTTAAAATTCGAAATATTTCCTCACATTTATCATATTTAGGTTAACGTTTCGATTTTAACCTTCTGATTTTTCTGAGATGAGGTTTTATGTACACTTCTATTAATTGTTCATTTTTTTTTTATTTATCCTCATCTTTGTCAAAATATTTTTTAATAACGTTTTGGTATCATTATTTTGAGATGAACTTATGATTATTTAACATATTCAGAGGAAAGTAATTTAAAAAAAATAATCATTTTTACCGACTTATTTTTCCTTTCTTTGTTTTTTTGATGAGGCATGATATACAACGTATTTTTAAACGTTTTTCCCTTCAGCATCGTCTATATTTCTGAGATGAATTATTACACTATTTAATTATTCAGACTATTGGTCATTTTGTCGCCATATTTATTACAACGTTTGGCCTTTCAGTATCTGTCTATATTTCTGAAATGAGGTTTAAAAATTTACATTATTCGGAATTGTCCTCATCTTTGTCAAATTTATTACAACGTTTCATCTGGTCTTTTTCTGAGATGAGGTAAACACTATTTACATCATTCGACTTTGTCCTCATCTTTGTCGCCATATTTATTATTTCTTTCATGGCTATCTTATTTTGAATATCTGCACACTATTTATTGCTTCAGAATTGTTTTTATCTTTGAAAACATTTAAACAAAAATCTTGATGAAATCTGTCTATATTTGAGATGAGGTATTATGTACACTATTTACATTATTCAGACTATTGTCCTCATCTTTGTCGCCATATTTATTGCTAGAAACGTTTCGGCCCTTTCAGTATCTGTCTATATTTCTGAGATGAAAAATTATTATTCCACTATTTACATTATTCAGACTATTGTCCTCATCTTTGTCGCCATATTTATTACAACGTTTGCCCTTCAGTATCCTTCATTTCTGAGATATTTTCTTTATTTACATTATTCATATTATTGTCCCTTTTTACATTTTATTCAACGTTTCAGCCCTTCAGTATCTGTCTATTTTCTGAGATGAGGTATTTTGTCGTCATATTTTTGTCCTCATCTTTGTTGCCATATTTATTTTCAACGTTTTACCCTTCAGTATCTGTTTATTTCTGAGATAGGTATTATGTACACTATTTACATTATTCGAACTATTGTCCCATCTTTGTCGCCATATTTATTACAACGTTTCGGCCTTCAGTATCTGTCTATATTTCTGAGATGAGGTATTATGTACACTATTTACATTATTCGGACTATTGTCCTCATCTTTTGTTGCCATATTTATTACAACGTTTCGGCCCTTCAGTATCTGTCTATATTTCTGAGATGAGGTATTATGTACACTATTTACATTATTCGACTATTGTCCTCATCTTTTTTGCCATATTTATTACAAATTTCGGCCCTTCAGTATCTGTCTATATTTCTGAGATGAGGTATTATGTACACTATTTACATTATTCGGACTATTGTCCTCATCTTTGTCGCCATATTTATTACAACGTTTCGGCCCTTCAGTATCTGTCTATATTTCTTTGAGATGAGGTATTATGTAATTGTTATTTACATTATTCGGACTATTGTCCTCATCTTTGTCGCCATATTTATTACAACGTTTCGGCCCTTCAGTATCTGTCTATATTTGAGATGAGGTATTATGTACACTATTTACATTATTCGGACTATTGTCCCTCATCTTTGTCGCCATATTTATTACAACGTTTCGGCCCTTCAGTATCTGTCTATATTTCTGAGATGAGGTATTATGTACATTATTTACATTATTCGACTATTGTCCTCATCTTTGTCGCCATATTTATTACAACGTTTCGGCCCTTTCAGTATCTGTCTATATTTCTGAGATGAGGTATTATGTACATTTTACATTATTCGACTATTGTCCTCATCTTTGTCGCCATATTTATTACAACGTTTCGGCCTTTCAGTATCTGTCTATATTTCTGAGATGAGGTATTATGTACACTATTTACATTATTCAGACTATTGTCCTCATCTTTTGTTAAACCATATTTATTACAACGTTTCGGCCTTTCAGTATCTGTCTATATTTGAGATGAGGTATTATGTACACTATTTACATTATTCGGACTATTGTCCTCATCTTTGTCGCCATATTTATTACAACGTTTCGGCCTTTCAGTATCTGTCTATATTTCTGAGATGAGGTATTATGTACACTATTTACATTATTCGGACTATTGTCCCTCATCTTTGTCGCCATATTTATTACAACGTTTCGGCCCTTCAGTATCTGTCTATATTTCTGAGATGAGGTATTATGTACACTATTTACATTATTCGACTATTGTCCTCATCTTTGTCGCCATTTATTATTACAACGTTTCGGCCTTTCAGTATCTGTCTATATTTCTGAGATGAGGTATTATGTACACTATTTACATTATTCGGACTATTGTCCTCATCTTTGTCGCCATATTTATTACAACGTTTCGGCCTTCAGTATCTGTCTATATTTCTGAGATGAGGTATTATGTACACTATTTTACATTATTCGGACTATTGTCCTCATCTTTGTCGCCATATTTATTACAACGTTTCGGCCTTTCAGTATCTGTCTATATTTCTGAGATGAGGTATTATGTACACTATTTACATTATTCGACTATTGTCCTCATCTTTGTCGCCATATTTATTACAACGTTTTCGGCCCTTTCAGTATCTGTCTATATTTCTGAGATGAGGTATTATGTACACTATTTACATTATTCGGACTATTGTCCTCATCTTTGTCGCCATATTTATTACAACGTTTCGGCCTTTCAGTATCTGTCTACATTTCTGAGATGAGGTATTATGTACATTATTTACATTATTCGGACTATTGTCCTCATCTTTGTCGCCATATTTATTACAACGTTTCGGCCCTTCAGTATCTGTCTATATTTCTGAGATGAGGTATTATGTACATTATTTACATTATTCGGACTATTGTCCTCATCTTTGTCGCCATATTTATTACAACGTTTCGGCCTTTCAGTATCTGTCTATATTTCAGAGATGAGGTATTATGTACACTTATTTACATTATTCGACTATTGTCCTCATCTTTGTCGCCATATTTATTACAACGTTTCGGCCCTTCAGTTATCTGTCTATATTTCTGAGGTGAGGTATTATGTACACTATTTACATTATTCGGACTATTGTCCTCATCTTTGTCGCCATATTTATTACAACGTTTCGGCCCTTCAGTATCTGTCTATATTTCTGAGATGAGGTATTATGTACACTATTTACATTATTCAGACTATTGTCCTCATCTTTGTCGCCATATTTATTACAACGTTTCGGCCTTTCAGTATCTGTCTATATTTCTGAGATGAGGTATTATGTACACTATTTACATTATTCGGACTATTGTCCTCATCTTTGTTGCCATATTTATTACAACGTTTCGGCCCTTCAGTATCTGTCTATATTTTTGAGATGAGGTATTATGTACACTTATTTACATTATTCGACTATTGTCCTCATCTTTGTCGCCATATTTATTACAACGTTTCGGCCTTTTCAGTATCTTATCTATATTTCTGAGATGAGGTATTATATTACACTATTTACATTATTCGGACTATTGTCCTCATCTTTGTTGCCATATTTATTACAACGTTTCGGCCCTTCAGTATCTGTCTATATTTCTGAGATGAGGTATTATGTACACTATTTACATTATTCGGACTATTGTCCTCATCTTTGTCGCCATATTTATTACAACGTTTCGGCCTTCAGTATCTGTCTATATTTGAGATGAGGAGGTATTATGTACATTATTTACATTATTGGACTATTGTCCTCATCTTTGTCGCCATATTTATTACAACGTTTCGGCCTTTCAGTATCTGTCTATATTTCTGAGATGAGGTATTATGTATACTATTTACATTATTCGGACTATTGTCCTCATCTTTGTCGCCATATTTATTACAACGTTTCGGCCTATCTTCAGTATCTGTCTATATTTCTGAGATGAGGTATTATGTACATTATTTACATTATTCGGACTATTGTCCCCATCTTTGTCGCCATATTTATTACAACGTTTCGGCCTTTCAGTATCTGTCTATATTTCTGAGATGAGGTATTATGTACAAAATTTACATTATTCCGACTATTGTCCTCATCTTTGTCGCCATATTTATTACAACGTTTCGGCCTTTCAGTATCTGTCTATATTTCTGAGATGAGGTATTATGTACACTATTTACATTATTCGGACTATTGTCCTCATCTTTGTCGCCATATTTATTACAACGTTTTAGGCCTTTCAGTATCTGTCTATATTTCTGAGATGAGGTATTATGTACACTATTTACATTATTCGGACTATTGTCCTCATCTTTGTCGCCATATTTATTACAACGTTTCGGCCTTTGCTTCAGTATCTGTCTATATTTCTGAGATGAGGTATTATGTACACTATTTACATTATTCGGACTATTGTCCTCATCTTTTGTCGCCATATTTATTACAACGTTTCGGCCTTCAGTATCTGTCTATATTTCTGAGATGAGGTATTATGTACACTATTTACATTATTCGGACTATTGTCCTCATCTTTGTTGCCATATTTATTACAACGTTTGGGCCTTTCAGTATCTGTCTATATTTCTGAGATGAGGTATTATGTACATTATTTACATTATTCGACTATTGTCCCTCATCTTTGTCGCCATATTTATTACAACGTTTCGGCCTTTCAGTATCTGTCTATATTTCTGAGATGAGGTATTATGTACATTATTTACATTATTCGACTATTGTCCCCATCTTTGTCGCCATATTTATTACAAACGTTTCGGCCTTTCAGTATCTGTCTATATTTCTGAGATGAGGTATTATGTACATTATTTTTATTATTCGACTATTGTCCTCATCTTTGTCGCCATATTTATTACAACGTTTCGGCCTTTCAGTATCTGTCTATATTTCTGAGATGAGGTATTATGTACACTATTTACATTATTCGGACTATTGTCCTCATCTTTGTCGCCATATTTATTACAACGTTTCGGCCTTTCAGTATCTGTCTATATTTCTGAGATGAGGTATTATGTACACTATTTACATTATTCGACTATTGTCCTCATCTTTGTCGCCATATTTATTACAACGTTTCGGCCTTTCAGTATCTGTCTATATTTCTGAGATGAGGTATTATGTACATTATTTACATTATTCGGACTATTGTCCTCATCTTTTGTCGCCATATTTATTACAACGTTTCGGCCTTTCAGTATCTGTCTATATTTATGAGATGAGGTATTATGTACACTATTTACATTATTCGACTATTGTCCCTCATCTTTGTCGCCATATTTATTACAACGTTTCGGCCTTTCAGTATCTGTCTATATTTCTGAGATGAGGTATTATGTACATTATTTACATTATTCGACTATTGTCCTCATCTTTGTCGCCATATTTATTACAACGTTTCGGCCTTTCAGTATCTGTCTATATTTCTGAGATGAGGTATTATGTACATTATTTACATTATTCGGACTATTGTCCTCATCTTTTGTCGCCATATTTATTACAACGTTTCGGCCTTTCAGTATCTGTCTATATTTCTGAGATGAGGTATTATGTACACTATTTACATTATTCGGACTATTGTCCTCATCTTTGTCGCCATATTTATTACAAACGTTTCGGCCTTTCAGTATCTGTCTATATTTGAGATGAGGTATTATGTACACTATTTACATTATTCGACTATTGTCCTCATCTTTGTCGCCATATTTATTACAACGTTTCGGCCTTTCAGTATCTGTCTATATTTCTGAGATGAGGTATTATGTACACTATTTACATTATTCGACTATTGTCCCTCATCTTTGTCGCCATATATTTATTACAACGTTTCGGCCTTTCAGTATCTGTCTATATTTCTGAGATGAGGTATTATGTACACTATTTACATTATTCGGACTATTGTCCTCATCTTTGTCGCCATATTTATTACAACGTTTCGGCCTTTCAGTATCTGTCTATATTTCTGAGATGAGGTATTATGTACACTATTTACATTATTCGGACTATTGTCCTCATCTTTGTCGCCATATTTATTACAAACGTTTCGGCCTTTCAGTATCTGTCTATATTTCTGAGATGAGGTATTATGTACACTATTTACATTATTCGGACTATTGTCCTCATCTTTGTCGCCATATTTATTACAACGTTTCGGCCTTTCAGTATCTGTCTATATTTCTGAGATGAGGTATTATGTACATTATTTACATTATTCGACTATTGTCCTCATCTTTGTCGCCATATTTATTACAACGTTTCGGCCTTTCAGTATCTGTCTATATTTCTGAGATGAGGTATTATGTACACTATTTACATTATTCGGACTATTGTCCTCATCTTTGTCGCCATATTTATTACAAACGTTTCGGCCTTTCAGTATCTGTCTATATTTCTGAGATGAGGTATTATGTACACTATTTACATTATTCGACTATTGTCCTCATCTTTGTCGCCATATTTATTACAACGTTTCGGCCTTTCAGTATCTGTCTATATTTCTGAGATGAGGTATTATGTACACTTATTTACATTATTCGACTATTGTCCTCATCTTTGTCGCCATATTTATTATTAAACGTTTCGGCCTTTCAGTATCTGTCTATATTTCTGAGATGAGGTATTATGTACACTATTTACATTATTCAGACTATTGTCCTCATCTTTGTCGCCATATTTATTACAACGTTTCGGCCTTTTCAGTATCTGTCTATATTTTTGAGATGAGGTATTATGTACACTATTTACATTATTCGACTATTGTCCTCATCTTTGTCGCCATATTTATTACAAAATTTCGGCCCTTTCAGTATCTGTCTATATTTCTGAGATGAGGTATTATGTACACTATTTACATTATTCGGACTATTGTCCTCATCTTTGTCGCCATATTTATTACAACGTTTCGGCCCTTTCAGTATCTGTCTATATTTCTGAGATGAGGTATTATGTACATTATTTACATTATTCGACTATTGTCCTCATCTTTGTCGCCATATTTATTACAACGTTTCGGCCTTTCAGTATCTGTTATATATTTCTGAGATGAGGTATTATGTACATTATTTACATTATTCGGACTATTGTCCTCATCTTTTGTCGCCATATTTATTACAACGTTTCGGCCTTTTCAGTATCTGTCTATATTTCTGAGATGAGGTATTATGTACATTATTTACATTATTCGACTATTGTCCTCATCTTTGTCGCCATATTTATTACAACGTTTCGGCCTTTCAGTATCTGTCTATATATTTCTGAGATGAGGTATTATGTACATTATTTACATTATTCGACCTATTGTCCTCATCTTTTCGTCGCCATATTTATTACAACGTTTCGGCCTTTCAGTATCTGTCTATATTTCTGAGATGAGGTATTATGTACACTATTTACATTATTCGGACTATTGTCCTCATCTTTGTCGCCATATTTATTACAACGTTTCGGCCTTTTCAGTATCTGTCTATATTTCTGAGATGAGGTATTATGTACACATATTTACATTATTCGACTATTGTCCCTCATCTTTGTCGCCATATTTATTACAACGTTTCGGCCCTTCAGTATCTGTCTATATTTCTGAGATGAGGTATTATGTACACTATTTACATTATTCGACTATTGTCCTCATCTTTGTCGCCATATTTATTACAACGTTTCGGCCCTTCAGTATCTGTCTATATTTCTGAGATGAGGTATTATGTACACTATTTTACATTATTCAGACTATTGTCCTCATCTTTGTCGCCATATTTATTACAACGTTTCGGCCCTTCAGTATCTGTTTATATTTCTGAGATGAGGTATTATGTACATTTTTACATTATTCGGACTATTGTCCTCATCTTTGTCGCCATATTTATTACAACGTTTCGGCCTTTCAGTATCTGTCTATATTTCTGAGATGAGGTATTATGTACACTATTTACATTATTCGGACTATTGTCCCCATCTTTGTCGCCATATTTATTACAACGTTTCGGCCCTTCAGTATCTGTCTATATTTCTGAGATGAGGTATTATGTACATTATTTACATTATTCGGACTATTGTCCTCATCTTTGTCGCCATATTTATTACAACGTTTCGGCCCTTCAGTATCTGTCTATATTTCTGAGATGAGGTATTATGTACACTATTTACATTATTCGACTATTGTCCTCATCTTTTGTCGCCATATTTATTACAACGTTTCGGCCTTTCAGTATCTGTCTATATTTCTGAGATGAGGTATTATGTACACTATTTACATTATTCGGACTATTGTCCCATGTCTTTTTGTCGCCATATTTATTACAACGTTTCGGCCCTTCAGTATCTGTCTATATTTCTGAACATGAGGTATTATGTATTTTTATTTACATTATTCGACTATTGTCCTCATCTTTGTCGCCATATTTATTAAAACGTTTTTTAAAAAATCAGTATCTGTCTATATTTCTGAGATGAGGTATTATGTACACATATTTACATTATTCGACTATTGTCCTCATCTTTGTCGCCATATTTATTACAACGTTTTACCCTTCAGTATCTGTCTATATTTCTGAGATGAGGTATTATGTACACTATTTACATTATTCGACTATTGTCCTCATTTGTCGCCATATTTATTACAACGTTTCGGCCCTTTCAGTATCTGTCTATATTTCTGAGATGAGGTATTATGTACACTATTTACATTATTCGACTATTGTCCTCAAAAATATTTATTACAACGTTTCGGCCTTTCAGTATTTGTTCATATTTCTGAGATGAGGTATTATGTAAAATTATTTACATTATTCGAACTATTGTCCTCATCTTTGTCGCCATATTTATTGCAACGTTTCGGCCCTTCAGTATCTGTCTATATTTCTGAGATGAGGTATTATGTACACTATTTACATTATTCAGATTATTGTCCTCATCTTTGTCGCCATATTTATTATTGACGTTTCGGAATTCAGTATCTGTCTATATTTCTGAGATGAGGTATTATGTACATATTTACATTATTCGGACTATTGTCCTCATCTTTGTCACCATATTTATTACAACGTTTCGGCCCTTCAGTATCTGTCTATATTTCTGAGATGAGGTATTATGTACAATTATTTACATTATTCGGACTATTGTCCTCATCTTTGTTGCCATATTTATTACAACGTTTCAGCCTTCAGTATCTGTCTATATTTCTGAGATGAGGTATTATGTAACACATGTCTTACATCATTCAGACTATTGTCCTCATCTTTGTCGCCATATTTATTTACAACGTTTTGGCCCTTATTTGTATCTTGTTATATTTGTGAGATGAGGTATTATGTAAACTATTTACATTATTTAATTTCATTGTCCCTTTGATTTTGTTTTTATTTTTATTACAATTATTTTAGGATATTTATTTTCAGTATCAGTCTATAAAATGAGGTATTATGTACATATTTAAATTATTCGGACTATTGTCCTATCATTGTTGCCATATTTATTACAACGTTTCTGGCCTTTAGTATTGCATTTTGTGAGATTTAAATCCATTTTACATATTTTAGAAATAATATTTATTATCTTCAAAATTATGTATATATTTAGCATTATTGGAATAAAAATATTTATTTTTTTTTATTTTTGTTTAACCCTTTTTTATCCTAGTTCCACGTGCCAAAAATATGGATGTCAGTTATTTATTCTAAAAAGAAGAACGACTCCACTTTGGGGGTTGAACTCACACTTTTGGGCCCTGTCACTGACATGGTTACTTATTTTAGTGCGTCATTATACTTATAATTGTTGCTAAGCGACACAAACAAAAGGCCATACATTATTTAATCGAATTAACCGGAGATAATCAAGAGTTTCTTTGACTTCGGTTTTTTTTGAAAACTGGATCTAAAAACGCCTTTATCCAATACCATGTGTCTTAGGACATCTGAATTTCTAGATTATAAACCTAATGTCTTCAGCAACCATTTTGCTGTTATCATTGCATATTTTTACCAGAGCTCATATATATCATTGTATTTCTCTGGCACTCCTTATTACTGGTTTCTATTTTGTATTTTTTTTATGTGTTGGTCGGCTCATTATTTCTTTCCTAGAATATCCAGTGACAGGACCCAAAGAGTGTGAGTTCAATAATCGGCTTGTTAAAAAAATTTAAAAATTAACAATTTTTCAATATTTTTCACTATAGTCCCCATTGACATCAATGCACTAAATCCAAAGATGTATTGCTATCCTATTACGGAAGAGGTGACATCCTGTCCTAATTTTACCCTACTCAACAAAAAGTGGCGGCCAGAGAGTAAAACGTTATAAGAAATTATTTTTGATAAAAAAAATGGATAAATTCTAAATTACAAGCAATATATAAATTGATCCCTCACTTTGTAGCCACGGTAGTTTCTATACATTCATATATCAGAGACTGTAAATAAATCTAAAAGACATGCCTGCGTAGCTAATCAATATTTGATTGATTGATTGATACGTTTTCTATGGCTTATCAACAATCAAGACATTATAATGTGGATATACACTGCGTGCCAAATTATTATCGAGATAACTTTTTTTCTAATATTTCAAAAACCGTCCAATCAATTTTCGTACTGATCTGCGCAATGTAAACAAACTGGCGCCATATTTGTTATCAGTCCGGTGATTTGACCGTGCCAAATTATTATAAATGTGTAAGAATTTAGTGAAAAGATGGGTCGTAAAAGCAGTTTAAGTGATGCTGAAAAGAAAACTATCACCTCAGAACTCTCAAAAGGTAAATCTACACTAGAAATTTTTAAAATGATAGGGAAGTGTCATCAAACAGTGAAAAAATTCACCGCCGACCCTACACAAATACGCAAAATGATTTTCGATTCTCACCTGTCGAAGTGCAGTTGAAATGCACTGAAACCAAGTTGCATCTTTGTAGTGAGTAAAATGGTTTTGTCTATATGATAAAATTATAATAAATAAATAATTATCGCTCTACTATCGGTATCGAGCCCTCTTTTGGATTAATGCTGCGAACATTAGAGTTTATATATTACTTTAGTTCTCATCGCATCGAGTATATATATATATATATATATATATATATATATATATATATATATATTCAGTTGTATGGATATTAGCTTGTGACCCTGGGTTTCACTCTTTTGCGGTCATCAGACAAACTGGTTTATTTTGACGGAGCATTTTGACGAAAAATTTGTCAATCTTATTCAACCCCGGTATAGACTGAGTTCATGTCGGAATTAGAAATTTAACTCTTAAATTTCGCCACGAACTCGGTTTATACCGTGGTTGAATTTGACTGACGATTTTTGGTCGATTGAAATAAGCCTGTTCCCCATAAGAGGTAATTTGGAATTTTATTGTGTACTATAGTCTTCACTCATCGGCTAAATCTCCACGCGCCAAATCCTGTAACCCGCTCCAGCAGGTGCGCTAAATCATGTGAAATTACTATCGAAAGGCGCTGCACTCTTTTGTGCATTGGTAGTACCGGAGAGGTATAACACCGTGATAATAAAACCTGAGGGGAGTTGTTCATTGTGTTCGTGGCAAATATTTGCACCAACTCCTTGTTATCAGCACTTCCAATAAGTATGGCTGGTTCTGCACAAGCCTTCACCATTCTAAACAAATCTTTTGTGTGGATAGTCTGCAGTTCAGTTCTATGTTCCTTCTTTGCAATTCCTCTCATACGTCAAAAACGACAGGTGAGTTCATTATATATATATATATATATATATTGTCATCCGCAGACAGACTGTTTCGCTGTATCACAGCTCATCAGTGTGGCTAGACATCCGGTTGCCTCTAGCTAGGATCGAAACCCAACTGAATTGTCGTATTTATTTTTAGATAAACACACAGTGACTGAGAGAACTCGATTCGATTTACCGAAGAGTCTTGCATTATTAGCAGTAATAGTCACTGTTTACAAACCCACACTTCCTCCCCAGAGAGCTCAAACGAATAAATTTTCTAGGAGCATATATATTGTCATCCACAGACAGACTGTTTCGTTGTATCACAACTCATCAGTGTGGCTTGACGCCCGGTTACCTCTAGCTAGGATCGAATCCCGACTGATTCTACCACTAAGTCGTTGGCGCACGGCATGGGTCAAGGTGAATTTAAGCGTATTTATTTTTAGATAAACACACAGTGACTGAGAGAACTCGATTCGATTTGCCGAAGAGTCTTGCATTATTAGCTGTAATAGTCACTGTTTACAAACCCACACTTCCTCCCCAGAGAGCTCAACCGAATAAATATTTCAGGAGCATATATATTGTCATCCACAGACAGACTGTATCACAGCTCATCAGTGTGGCTAAACATCCGGTTGCCTCTAGCTAGGATCGAAACCCGGGGGATTCTACCACTAAGCCGTTGGCGCACGATATGGATGAAGGTGAATTTAAGCATATTTATTTTTAGATAAACACATACTTAAAACATGCAGGCGTAACTTAACAAAAATGCAAACAAAAATTGCATTGAATCTCGATGGCCTGTGAAATTTGCCGTCTAACCTCTTTTCAATCACAAAGTATTTAAATACATACGTCGGTATATTTTAACTGCGCCAGTCTCTTTTGGGATGAATGCTGACGTCAGAAACTTATGTGCTGACGTACGAAGTCATTTAAGAGCTAGATAAATCCGACTTTTAAACGAAAATAGTATTTTTTCAGCTTCTTCAGGTTTCTCGGACGGATTTATTTATTTACTTCTTTTTATTGAAAGCAATGGTTTTTGATTGTTTATTTTGCTTCTTGTGAAAACAAAAAATAACTTCTGAAATGGCTTCGTTCGCGTGGTGACAGGGAGCATATTTTTTGTGATGAAGGCTCCCTTCATAAAAAGCCCTGAACAAATACACCTGCACTTGTTTGATGAATACAAATTTAGTATTCCTATTACAAAGGTAATAAAGCCACTAGGACACAAAAAGGTTAGTAAGTGTAAGTGAATACGAGAATAACTGCTATTAAGGAGAGAGGACAATAAAAGAACAAGAATTAAGAAGACAGAAGATAACGATTGACATTGCATTTAAATTTTTAAAGATCAAATTGAGAATATGAGAAAAAGAAAACACTATTAATATTAAGAGAGGACAATAAAAGAACAAGAATTAAGAAGACAAAGATAACGATTGATTTTGATTTTGATTTTAAAGATCAAATTGAGAATTTATTTAAAGAATTTTTGAACATTATAAAAGAACAAGACCGGAAAGCAAGAAGCCGGAAGAGAGTTCCACAAACGAGTTTTCTTTTTGTCTCCATTTTCTCTAAAACCTCGTACATGGTATCCTCAGCATCCTTCTGTTGAACCACAAATTGCTTTAAGCCTCTTCTTCATTTTTTAGAAGATAGTCCATCATTCACCTCTATATAGGAGGACAGATATCACGTACTATTTCCGTATGCTTTTATTTGTTTCTAACGAAGTTTTTCTGTCTCTTAATACCATGCTTAGTTTTTTGATGGCATCTTTGGCTATCACTATGCATCTTCGGAATTAAGCAATCAGTTTAATGGTCAAAATTCTAAGTTGCTTATTTAAAAAAATAGGCATGTTGGTTATTCGATGTTTCTTTTTACTTCTTTAAGTAGGTACTTATGGAAATTGTCAAAGGGCCTCATTTCTCGAGCGCTTAACAAGTCGCAGGGAAATTATGGCCATGCTTATCACTGTTTCCTTTCTCTCTCAACCCCACTAATCATCTCTTTTAACTATTGTCCTCTTAAATGCTACGACTTTTCCACTTCCATCATTACCGACTCATCAATGCAACTCTTAGTGAGTCGTAAAAATCAAGACTTCACGCATCGCGGAGTAAATCGGTCTCCATTGGCGCCAAATGTCTATCGCTTTTTCTTTTTTTTTTCTTTTTTTTGCATTAATCCTTATTACGACAAGTATATCATTTCACGTCTAAAGAGAGAGAGAGAGGAGAGAGAGAGAGACTAACAGATAGAGAGTGAGAAAACTAGAGTCGGAGAGAGAGAGAGAGAGAAATAGAGAGAGAAAAACAGAAAATTAGAGGCGAAGAGAGATCTAGAAACTGGGGAAACTAGAGGTGAAGAGAGAGAAAGAAAGATACAGAGAGAGAGAGAGAAAAGGAAGAGAGCAAACGAGAGAGAGAGAAAGCAAAGAACTTGAGGAAAGAAGAGGCGAAAAGAGAGAATGAGACTGAGAAAACTAAGGGCGGAGAGTGAGAGAGAGAGACTGATAAACCGAGAGAAAAAGAGAGAGAGAGAGAGAGAGTGAGAGAAAGAGACTGAGAAAACTAGAATCGGAGAGAGAGATAGACAGACTGATGGAGACTGAGAAAAATAAAGTCGGAGAGAGAGACAGACTGATGCAGACTGAGAAAACTAGGGTCGGAGAGAGAGAGAGAGAGATAGACAGACTGATGGAGACTGAGAAAAATAGGGTCGGAGAGAGAGAGAGAGAGATAGACAGACTGATGGAGACTGAGAAAACTAGGGTCGGAGAGAGAGAGAGATATTTTTTGATGGAGTGAGAAAATAGGGTCGGGGAGAGAGAGAGAGAGATAGACAGACTGATGGAGACTGAGAAAAATAGGGTCGGAGAGAGAGAGAGAGATAGACAGACTGATGGAGACTGAGAAAAATAGGGTCGGAGAGAGAGAGAGATTTTGATGGAGACTGAGAAAATAGGGTCGGAGAGAGAGAGAGAGATAGACAGACTGATGGAGACTGAGAAAACTAGGGTCGGAGAGAGAGAGAGAGAGAGAAAGAAAAAACCAGTGGTAGAGAGAGAAAGAGAGAGAGAGAGCAAGGGGAGAGAACAAAGAACTTGAGGAAACCAGAGGCGAAGAGAGAGAAAGAAAAAAACCAGTGGCAGAGAGAGAGAGAGAGACAGACAGACAGACAGACAGACAGATAGATGAAGAATGAGAAATCTAGAGTCGGAGAGAGAGAGACAGACAGACAGATGGAGACTGAGAAAACTAGAATCGGAGAGAGACAGACAGACAGACAGATGGAGATTGAGAGAAAAAAACAGAAAACTAGAGGCGGAGAGAGATGTAGAAACTGAGGAAACTAGAAGAAGAAAAGAGAGAGAGAGAGAGAGAGAGAGTAAGAGAGAAGACCAGTGGCAGAGAGAGAAAGGGAGAGAGAGAGCAAAGAACTTGAGGAAACCAGAGGCGAAGAGAGAGAAAGAAAAAACCAGTGGCAGAGAGAGAGAGAAAGAGAGAGAGAGAGAGAGAGAGAGAGAGAAAGAGAGAGAGAGAGCAAAGGACTAAGAAAACCTGAGTTGGAGTGAAAGAGAGCGAGAGACTAAGTGAGAAAATCAGAGAGAGAGAGAGAAAGGAGAAAGACAAACGTGAAAGAGTGAAAGTGTATGAGTGAGATACTCAAATGATATAATTTAATCCCATAGAAATGTTATCGTTTTTCCTAGTCATTAATATCTTCACCATGTCATATTTATTACAGAGTTTATCGAATTATTCAAGAGTCTGTTGTTTGTCAGAGAATTTTTTTGTCAAAGAATCACTCTCATTCCTAATATTTGATCGCCAAACAAGAGAATGACTGACATTAACAGTCCGAGAGAGAGAGAATGAAGAATGAGAGAGAGAGTGTGTTAGAGAAAGAAAAGAACTGAGAGAGAGATTCTAGAATTAGTATCATCCTCTCCAAACATTAGGAAAAGACGGAGTTGAATGACAGAATACGAAAAGCATGGAAAAAAAATTTTTATAAGCATATGTGTGTGATGCATATTTAATTGACCAACACAGAAATATTTCTTTTAAGAAGTTATGAATTATTAGTTTACCAAATGCATATTGGCTGGCCTTGGAGACCATCTATCGTCGGTACAGATATTTAGCAGAACATTTTTAATCTCTAAAAGGCAGGATGTTTGTGTGTAACGAATGCACGGCCGCAATTTTCGACGGATTTGCACCAGAATTTACATGCACGTGCTCCAAGTTAGCGGGAAGTTGACCGACTTTACATTTCCCAACTCCCATCGATAGTGGAAATAATCGATTTTTTCATGATCTACGGCAGTTTTCATGTAGTTTGCGGTCATTTTGTACTGGCCAGAGTGAGAGCCTATAGCTGGCTGCCACGAATAGGCAGGAAGATTCAATTGGCCAGCATGAGAGCCAACAACTGATTGACACAAAGCAAAAAAAATCGATAGCTGCATTCGTCACAAGTGGGAAAAATTTAAATCTGCATGACACTTTACTTTGGCTAATTCGCTTGCTTAAACTCAACGTTGATTCTGATTCCGCAGAACTGGGTTGGGTGTGAAAAAGTATTTTATCATTCGGTTTTTCCAGTTACGAGTCCTTTTTTAAAGCTGATTGTTTTGTGTTCATTTTGTTTAGTTCTTTTTTCGTAACAGATTTAATGTTTAGTATAGAGCTTAGAAAAGAAGTAAGGAATGTAGCAACATCAGCACGGCAAAGGGCAATCCTTTAATGACAAGGAAGGGCAAAAATATTTTAAGTCAAGTGATAGCGATTCCTGTATGAGTCGTACGATTTTTGAATCAAGCACGGCAACGCCGGGCCATGCTGCTAGTAAAAAATAAAAACAACTGGAGTGATGTAGGCAGACCATAAATGTAGAAAGAAAACATGGTACCAAAATACATGTTCTATGCCTTCTCTCCCATCCAGAAAAACAAAGCTAGCGGATGTCATAAAAGCTATTTTTACTCAAATGTCCGGCACATCATTTACAAAAGGCTGTGTTTACCCACACGTCAGGAATGCATCTTCTATTAGCGGCGACGAAGACTGTCTTCTCTATTGATTGAGCTCCGATGGTCATATGACCGTCCAAGCGTGGTACAGACTAACCGGGGAAGAGTAAGGAAAATTAATCCCGCCCAAAAACATCTATAAAAACACGTAAAAAAAAAGTAAATAAATCTACCCGAGAGAAATATTTAGATGATCAAATACGCAAAATCGAAATTTACTGCTAAAATACAGGATATATATTAAAATTAATCAGTTTGTCTAACGATCGATCTCGCGTATCGTGCGACCCCCAAATGTTCACTTATAAAAAATGATTTTATCATGTATTTTATGTATCATGCGGGTTTCATTTTTGATAAACCAAATTATAATAGACTAACCTCTTTTCCTCTATCTCTTTATCCCATCTTCTGGTTAAATAAGTTCAAAAAGTAAAAGAGAATGATAAAAGTATCGTTAGTAACGCTACACTCGTTGCGTAAACACGTACAGCCATAAACAACCAAACGAGAAACAGCTAAACATCTTAGAAACAAAAACAAGGGAAAAGATGCATATTCGTTATGTTTGTATTTTATAATACGATATTAATATGTGAATATTACATGCATTATTATTGGATGCAGTTAAGTAAAACATTTTCAGTAAACAATGCAAATTTAAAGCATTTTGTCGTATAATTTGTACCCAGTTGTATTATGGAATTATATAAACTTTTATCTATTTTTTTTGGTTTTATTAATTATGATTTAAGAAATAATCTAACAAATATTTTTCATTAAGCAGCCCTTTTTTTTTACAATTTTCCTTATCAGTTTTTACTTATTGTATACAGTAAAAAAAAATATATTTTCCTTGTGGCGATTCATAATTAAAATTCTGGCTTGAATATATTTCCATTCAATGTATCTAATTATACAAAAATATCAATTTTATTTAGATTTATTTTTGAAATAGTAAATTTTTCAAATCAGTCTATAAACAAAAAAAAACCTGCGGAAATTGGATATTTACACGATCTTTAAAAGTAAATGCACAAAAATTGGGAAAAGCTATGAATCGAATTTTTGCTATCAGTCCGTAGCACATCAAATTGCACATCGATTGCAATGTTGATTTTCCAAAGAAGTAAGTAATCATCTCAAATATAAATAACTTATTCAAGTTAGCTCGGTCTGGCATAAGGTATTAGTAATGGAGCGCCAAGTCAGAAATAATCTCTTTACACAAGTAATGTGGCATGTGAGATTAGCTTGTTAACCATAACTCGATGAAAGACATCCAAAAACTAGTTACTCTTGACTGGCTTAAGACTGAAAAAATAAACGAAATATGTTATACTGTCGTTTTAGGGTGATTTTCAATAAACAATGCAAATTTAAACGATTTTGTCTTATAATTTATGACCAACAGTATTATAGTGTTATATAAGCATTAATCTATTTTTGTTGGATTTATTAATTATGATCTAACAAATCTTACTGAGATGGCGTTTTTGTAATATTTTACAATTTTCTTTTACTCAGTTTTTATTTATCGTATAAAATAATTATTTTATAATATGATGAGTGCACTCGAGTCGGAGTCGCGATCCGTCTTGGACTCAAATTATGTGAGCGTCACAGATGCAGATGTGGAGCTTCCATCGAAGAGTTTGGTTTGCATCCTCTCTCCTGTTGTCGTAGTGCCGGCCGCTTTCCACGGCATGCAGTCATTAACGACATCATCAAAAGAGGTTTGGATGCAGCTGATTCCCTTCGCAAATCGAACCCGTAGGCCTCGACCGCGGCGATGAAAAGCGGACGGATGGCATTACTTCCCTTTTAAAATGGGGAAGTCGTTGATTTGGGATACGACCTGTGCGGATACATTTTCGGCCGGTAATTTAATCAGGTCCGCGGTTGAGCCAGAATCCGTCGCCCGGGACGCAGAGATAAAAAAAAATAGTTAAATATTCTTCTCTTGCTGATAGATTTTTTTTTTACTCCTGTGGTAGTGGAGACTTCAGGGGTTATTGGCCCTCGTTCGATGCCGTTCCTTCGGAGGATTGGCGCGATTGTGTCTCGATTAAGGGACGAGCCTCGCGAAACGGAATGGCTCTTGCAGTGTGTCTCACTGGCGATGGTTCGAGGTAATGCTTTCTCCATCATTGCGGCTGGCAGAGGTTAGAAAAAATTGTTTATAGTTATGTTGTTCTGGAATTGTCATCAGTGGTCAACTGTAATTGTTTTGTTTCAATAAATTTATCCTATTCTTTATTGATTATAATTATAATATTAATACAATTACAGTTTTTATTTATTAAATACAGTAAAAAATTGTATATTTTCCTTGTGGTGATTCATAATTAGAATTCTAGTTTAAATATATTTTCCATACAATGTATGTAATACAAAAAATAACCTTATTCGGATTTATTCTTGAAATAGTAATATTTTGAAATCTGTTTGCAAGTAAAAACCTGCGGAAATTGGGCATTTAGAAAATCTTTAAATGTAAATGCTCAAAAATTGGTAAAAGCTGTGAATCGAATTTTGCTATCAGTACTTAACACATCAAATTGCACATCGATTGCAATGTTGATTTTCTAAAAACAGTGAAAAATCAACCGGCCGTAATGACTCAGGAGGCCAATTTGGATGTGGAACAGACTTAGGTCTTGATTGCTTGTTGGGGTGGGTGATGATCTTGACTTCAGTTGCCGGAGACGTGCATTTTTGCCTTCCTTCTCCTCCAGTTTTTCTCCTCCCCTCGAAGGTGAAGCAACCAAAATAAATCGCTCTTCGCTATCATGGAAGGCTTCTGCTTCCGTAATGTTAGAGCTCATTTTCGAGAGAGTGGAAACAAAGGGGAAATTTATGCTTAACATGAGGAAGACAGAGTTGAAGATTTTGGGACACGTAATTAGGAAGGAGAGCTTAGAAAATCTGACACTCACAGGTCGGATAGAGCGAAGGCTTGGAGGTGGAAAGTAGGTCTTGTAGGTGAAGCATTATTGTCCACTCAGCAACTTTTTTGACAATGTTGAAACGACGCAAGCTTATCTTCTCTCTCCATTGAAATCCATTCTTTAGTCCGACCAGTTCAGACTTTTATAATATGATACAAATATGTGACTATTACATGCATTATTATTGGATGCAGTTAAGTAAAACACCAGTTTTATCAAAATCTTGCGTATTTTAAATAAAGCTGTTCTTTTTAAATACAGTAAATGGATATATAGTTTGGTCAACGGCATAGCTAGAGCCAGCAGTATATACTGCTTTTAAATGTCATGTATTATGTGACCCTCTTAAAATTAGCTTCAAAATTAGGTCTTCAAAAGTAGCATGATACGTAAGTATATACGGTATATATAACAAACCAACCTATAAGAATATTTTTTGGAAGTTACTGAAATCCTGTCGAGATTATAGAAATGGATAGCATATACACTGTCCAAGAAATGGGGGATGAGTTTAATACTAAAGAACAATACAAAACTGATCCCTCACTTTCTAATATTCGTTCATTTTATTACCTATAAGGATGTTTTGGAATTTTGTCTATGAATCTACTATGGCCAAGAAATGTGGGATGAGTTTAATACTAAAAACAATACAAAACTAATCCCTCACTTTTGGTAATCGAAATTTAGTTAAAGACCAACAATATATAGTTCTTTGTTAAGGATTATTTGTTCCAATTTGATTTCTATATTTCAGATCATTTTCTTGTTTTCTGAGAAAAGTTTAAGTATAATTTGCCCAATACCTGAGCATTTTCGGCTTTCATAAAACAGAGTTTAAGTTTCTGGGACACGTAATGAGGAAGAAGAGCTTGGAAAATCTGACACTCACAGGTCGGATAGAACGAAGGCTTGAAGGTGGAAAGTAGGTCTTGTAGGTGAAGCCTTATTGTTCACTCAGCAAATTTTTTGACAATGTTGAAACGACGCATGCTTTTCTTCTCTTTATTGCCACTTCCATGGAACTCCATTGAAATCCATCCTTTAGTTCAACCAGTTCAGACTTTTACAGTTCGAGCAGGCTATCCTCTATCAACACAGACGAATCACTCCTATTTTTGCTTCATATTCCAACATCCCAAAATCTTTTTATTTCTAATCACCTCGCCTCAGATTTTTTTAGGGTCAACCATGTGTTTATATGTCATCTGCTGTTTTTTCTTTCTTTTTTTGCAAGCGCCAATTCTAAAAACAAAACAAAAAAACAAAACTTTTGAGTTTTAATGAACTATACATGATGAAATGTCCGTCTGTTCAAACTGGATATTGCCTAAATCTTTTTCTGTGATTTTTCTTCATATAATCGTAAAAAAAAATGACGACCCCCAACTAAAAAGTACACATAAATTACCGAAAGGGGGGGGGTTGAAACATAACCCCCAAAATATTTACGAAATACGGCAGAAACAGGATAACTGAAAGAAAGAAATGACCTACATGGATTGTTCGGGGAGATTTTTTTTACACCGATATATAGATACTTAACACAAATTTTCCCCACACAGAGAAACTATAACATATATATATGCAACAAGAAGTGTGAAAAGGCCAAAAAGTGAGAGGGTCTTACTTGTAATATTGTCGGGTGGTGGTTACATGCTGCATGTTCGAACATTATTATAATTTTTAACTAGTATTGATGCTGGAAAAAAATGATCACCTCATTGCATCATTCTAGAAAGAAAAATTCTAAGCATACAATGCGCAGGCCTTGTGTTTATCCAGTTTGGAAATGATAGCAAAAACCATGGATAGAGTTAGGTGCATGTCACCTAATAGAGTAATGCTGCCATATTTGGGCTGGAGCTTACTCACTCACAATTGTCGACATTGACAAAGTTCAAAACCATTTACGCCATCTTGTAGATAAAGACTTATTGTCCACCCGGTAACCTTTTTTGAAACGACACAAGTTTATCTTCTCTCTATTGCTACTTCCGTGGAACTCCATTGAAATCCATCCTTTAGTTCAACCAGTTCAGACTTTTACATCTAGGACATTCCCACTAGGTTCAAGGACACCAACAGTCCTCATTTCCCCGGAATTCCAAATATAAAAAGTAAGTTCCGATAAGACGGCATTTTGCTAAGGACTGCTACTTTATGGAAGAGACTCCTGCGTGGGTGTTCTCCTGAACAATACAAAGCTGACCTCTTGAATTCAATAATCAATCTTTATCTATACTCCTTGCTATCATTATCTTCACTTCCATCACCTTCTCTTTCATTCATATCAAGCAACATATCATAAACTTCAGTCACTTTCCCACAACTCTAATCTCACTTCCCTGTGCCTTTCTATAAATAACTACATGGTAATTGTTCTGATGAACTATGATAGGTAGGCTTATTGAATTTAAACGTAATACTAGATTGGCGGCAAGGTCCCATTATGTTATATTGAAATGGCTAGAGATAACCGTAAGTTCTATAGTAACAGATTCTTCTATGGCATTTCTCGTTTGTGGAACTCTCTTTAAGCTTCTTGATTTCCGCTCAACTTTGACCTTCGAAATTTAAATGCAATGTCAATCGTTATCTAGTGTCTTCTGAATTCTTGTTTTTTCAATATTCTCCCTCTTTAAAGATTTTTTATTTTTCTCCTTCTCTTACACGCAGTAACCACCTTGCGTCTTAGTGGTGTTATACCCTTGCTTGGGGTGAAATGATTAAAAAGTAATTCTCTTCTCGACATTCTGCGGATCTCTTTAATGACGCTGGGCCCAGAAGACAAGTGCATACCGTAGAAATATTCTCAAAGAATCTCGTTATAATCCTTGCAATTCCGTTTCTCCTCTTTCTTTAGATTGTGATACAAGCGGGCATTTATTTGTATCGGGTGTACTTTATTAAACACACACACACACACACACATATATATATATATATATATATATATATATATATATATATATATATATATATATATATATATATATATATATATATATATATATATATATATACACATATATATATTATATATATATACACAACACACACATATATATATATATATATATATATATATATATATATATATATATATATATATATATATATATATATATATATATATATATATAGTGTGTGTGTGTTTGAACAATAAAAAAAATATTAAGAAAATAAAATTTTCAGACACACTGGGTTGTATATTAATATTTTTTGTTTTATTATTTCATTTAGGTTCCTCGACGAGTTTCAGCCAGCATGGTCATCATCAGGAGAAAAAAAAATCACTGCTTGTTAGTAGCAGTGAACTACAGGAGTGAATACTATCAGTAGTTTTCATTTGTTATTGTTAATTTTGTCTTTCCTTGTGGTAGTTAATTAACCTCTTTCAAGTTGTCTTTTAAGATAGAGGCTGAGAGATTCTTGAATCTCAGTATTCCCTCCTTCGTCATTTTTACAGTTTTATTGGTGTATGGGAAGGGTGTGTGTGTGTGTGTGTGTGTGTGTGTGTGTGTGTGTGTGTGTGTGTGTGTTACACGTGTATGCTATCTTTTAGCTCTTTGGGAGTGTGTGTGATGTGCGTAAGTGTAGATATTAGTGTGTGTATAAGTGTGAGATCTCAACACCTCAGCAAGCATATCTGTATATATATATATATAGATAGATAGATAGATAGATAGATAGATAGATAGATAGATAGATAGATAATGTTAGTGGTCAATATATATCAGGTCATCCCATAAGTTCTGTTCGAATTTTGAATAAAGAAAACAAGTGACCAAATGTTACATTTAATTACAGATTCAATCAACAATGTATTTTCCCTGATTATCTATGACTTCCTTCCATCTATTAACAAGCTTACTAATTCCATTACTGTAAAATTCTTTTGGCTTTGATTCGAAGAATTCACAAATGTCAGTTTTAACCTCTTCCTGTGTTACAAAAGCTATTTCTTCCAAATAATTCTGTAAGCTATGAAACAAATGGTAGTCTGAAGGAGCAAGATCGGGAGAATAAGGTGGATGAGGAATTTTCTCCCAACCAAGTTCTTCGATCTTTTGTGACGTGATTCTTGCTGTGTGTGGTCGCGAATTGTCCTGATGAAACATCACCTCTTTTCGATTCACTAGAGCAGGTCTTTTTTACCTCAAAGCTTGTTTCAAACGCTCTAATTGCTGACAGTATATTTGAGCGTTAATTGTTGCATTAGTTGGTAAGAATTCAAAGTGGATTATTCCTTGGCGATCCCACCAGATTGAAAGAAGAATCTTTTGCCCATGAAGTTCCCTTCTCGGTTGTGGCTAGAGTCCTTCCCCTTTACCAAGCCACTGTCTACGACGCTTAACATTTCGATAAAAGATCCATTTTTCATCGCCAGTCACAAATCAATGCAAAAAAGGGGAAACAAGTTGGCGAGAATGGAGAGAAGAGCAGATGTCAACTTGGGATTTGAGGTTGTTTTCAGACAATTCATCAGACACCCATTTTTCAAGTTTAGGAACTTTTCCAAGTTGTTGAAAATGACGATGAACAGTTGTATGGTTTGAACTGAGAACCACTGCCAATTCCTCAACTGATAAAGCAGGATTTTCTTCAAGGTCTTCTTCAAGAAGCTTTTCATCAAACTCAACTGGACGTCCGGTTCGATCTTCATCTTCAAGGGTGAAATCTCCACCTCTGAATTTTGCAAACCATCTTCTGCAAGTTCTTTCATTCACACATTCCTCTCCATAAACTGAGTGAATGTTTCTAGCCGCTTCGGCTGCTGAGTTTCCTTTCTTGAACTCATAAAGCATTATGTGCCTCAAATGATTCTTGGGTACTTCCATATTAGCAGGGTTTTAATCAAACAAAATTTAATTTTATTGTTCTCTGAAATAAAATTTGATCAGTTTAAATGCATCTAAACATAAAAATAAATGTTCAGCTCCAATAGACATTATAAAATACTCTTTAAATTTCGTTCATTTTTAAAAAAAAGTTAAAATTCGGACAGAACCTATGGATGACCTGATATATATATATATATATATATATATATATATATATATATATATATATGAATTCCCAAGAGGATAGAATCCAGGTAGAACTCAATGTCCAGGACAGAGTAAGAATATAATATAAAAGACTCAAACACTAATATTCCATGGTTATAATTTATTACATTGGAATCTTAATCACTGAAAATAATTCATATTTATCTGTATCTCACTCATTTAAACCGTTATTTAACTCCTCTCTTTAAAACTTCTCTGTTAAATTTTAATCCCCACCTTCACATTTCTTCTGTTAAACCCTCTCTCTAGAACTTTCTTACATTTCCCTCTCACACTTGTTTTTTCCACTCTCACACATTCACTCTCAATAAAATTTTGTTTTTTATACATGGAGTCATGTTTTCCGATTTCTTTTTGAATTTGTAGGCCTGATGGATTGGATCGTTGATTATATATATATATATATATATATATATATATATATATATATGGAAAATTTCTAAGAGTTAACCTGTAGAAGAACACAATATGTATAAAGTAAAGAAAATAGGATAAAAATTATTAGCCGATTATTTTCGTCCAATGTGCACTTTTCGTTTTTACCTTGAAAAGTCCACATTGGACGAAACGCGTTTTAGAACCAATACAGTTATCCTATTGTCTTTTACTTTTATACATACATACATTACAATTTGATTAATTACAGGGGAATTTTGAGACCATTTAAAATGTGTATTACGGCCTATTCTAAGGTCAGTATTAAATGCATCAACTCATTGGCTTATGATTCTATGACTAAAATCAGGGCCATGCAAGGGTCTTGTGCCCCGAATTGAATCAATGATACAACCCTCCCCCAATCTATATGGGGTTTCCAACTCTACTACATCTCAATTTTCATAAGGTAGAATTCATATAAAATACAAATTTCATTCTAACCTAATTATGTAAAATAATAGATCATATGCAATATAGGTGAAGAATTCAACTAGAAAAACTGAAAATAAATATATTGTATCTAAATCAGGCATGTCCAAAGTCCGACCCAGGGGCCAATTATGATCCACAGTCAAATTTCATATGGCCCCCATCCTTTGTCATATCACTTACGGCCCTCGACAGTATTGTCAATCAGAGTATGTAATCAGAGCATGTATTTTGAGGCCATATGAAATTGGTATTAGAGGCCATTCTAAGGTCAACATTAGCTACTTCAACCCACTGGTTTATGATTCTATCACTAAAATCAGGGCTGACAAAAAAGTGCCCCCCCACCACAAATCTATGATAAGGGGTCCTCACCTCTATTACATCTCAATTTTCATAAGGTAATGTTCATATAAAATACAAATTTTATTCTAACCTAATTATGTACAATAATGGGTCATATGCAATATGGGTGAGGAATTCAACTAGAAAAATTGAAAATAAATACAATTTATCTAAATACAAATTAGAGACCTGTCATAATTGATCATTGCTTCTTCAATAAATCAATAATGTTTTGTGGTAGTTTTTAACATCAACTGGAGATTTTTCTTGTTAAAATGTTGAATTTTAACACACCCAAGATTATGGATAAAAAAAAAATAGTGAAGTTTATATGTTTTTTTACGAAAATTAGCATCAGCCAAACAATTTCACGGATTTGGACGAAAGAAATAAGAAAAAAGAAGCCTATAATGACTTGAAAAACCCCGAAAACCTTTCATCCTTTAATAGTCTGCTGTGCCTAGATTAATTTGTACACGTATATAAATATAAGTAAAAAAAAAAAAAAAGCAAATATTGATAAGATAGCGAGGGTCGCATGCCCGGGGTTGGCGGGCATTCAGGCTTGAACCCGCCACCCCCGGTTTAGGGATAGTACGAGCTGGCTCTGAAATAGTATCGAGGAGGACAAATTTACAACAGATTGTTATGTGAGCCACGATATCCATTGCCAGTCATGACAGAGGAACGTGAATGAATGATTTTGTCCCAGGTCATCGTAACATCGCAACAACAACAAAAAGAAAAGAAAAAAAAAAAGTACATTTATTCAATTTTCTTTTTGGGACGAGGACTTTTTCCTTTTTCAGATGTTCGACGCCAACGACCCTGATGCAAGGGCCTCCCCCACCTTCTTCTCGTTCGCTCTCTCGCTCTTTCCCGTCCCCAACCTTATGGCTGTTCGGTTGGCATTGAAAGGTTTTTTTTTCTTTCCTTTCCTCCAAGGAATCGTGTAGGTTTTAATGGAGAGCAGATGGCTACAGGGAGGAGAGAAGTAAATGACTTTGCTTCCAGAAACCCTTGCCATCTCAAGACTTTGTCTCGTTTTTTCTCTCTCTCTCTCTCTCTCTCTCACACACACACACACACACACGCGTAACGAGAAGTTCCCTTTGAAAGGAACTACGTTTTTTTATTCAATCCGTATTTATTTATTTTTTTTCGTTTCGTTTCGTCTTTTCCTCGTTTCGTCTTTTCAAATATCTGTTGCGTAAATTTCAGAAGCAGAAAAACTTCTTTCAAATACGTAATCAGTCCAAATACAGGGTGGTCCGAAAGTCCCGTCACCCTATTCATCGCTTCCAAAATGCAGGAGCTCGTCTCAGGCATCTGAAATAGAAAATTATCTAGGAGTGACAGGACTTTTGTATTATTATTATTTTTATTATTATTATCGTTATTATTTTTATTATTATTATCATGATTATTATTATTATTTTTATTATTATCATTATTATTATCGTTATTATTTTTATTATTATTATCATGATTATTATTATTATTATCATTATTATTATTATCGTTATTATTATTATTATTATCATTATTATTATTATTATTATTTTTATTTCCTTTGATTTCTGGCGTTTACACATTTCTTTCCGGGTCCCGCCCAAGGACCTAAGGTTAGAAATGGCGTCATGACACTTTCCACTGACAGAAAAAAAAAAAATTACATAGATAAAGCCCTTCGTAAAGTGTGGGCTGTACTTGTCAGAACAATTTTTTGTATCTCCTTGAGGCATGGACTTCCAGGTATCCCTTCAATTAGTCTACTGGAATCTTTTCCAACCAATCCTAGGGCTCCAACTACAACAGGGATTGTTGATGTTCCCATATGCCACATTTTCGCGATTTCTATTTCAAGGTCCATGTTATTATTATTATCATTATTATTATTATTATCATGATTATTATTATTATTATAATTACCATTATTGTTTTTATTTTCTTTGATTTCTGGCGTTTACACATTTCTTTCCGGGTCCCGCCCAGGGACCTAAGGTTAGAAATGGCGTCATGACACTTTCCACTGACAGAAAAAAAAAGAAAAGAAAAGAAAAGAAAATTATTATTATTATTATTATTATTATTATTATTTACTCATACCCTAGAAAGCATTACCTGTTCTATTATTGGGAGGATTAATAGTGGGGGAACGGTTGATTACTTGATAGCAA
>CAHIKZ030003256.1:197500-203106 GCA_903632075.3 Acanthosepion pharaonis | reverse complement strand
TAAATGATGGACTATTCCGTGGAAAGAGGATAAAAGATATTTCTTCGTTTTAATGAGAAAATGAAAAGAAAAAAAAGGCAGATAGACGTGGAGAGGTTGAATTATATTAATCTGGTAAAAACTGATACTACACTCTAATCTTAGCCAAAAGGCCGAGAAGTGATTGTATTTTCTTGCCGTCACACGATGTTTAATGTGGGGAGACCTAGGCATGCAGTCAGGCCAAGTACAAAAATAAAGAAAGCTCTTTGGGGAATGCTCCTTGGGACTTGCGCTTAATATTATTAGAACATACCCGAGCCATAAGGCCGAGTAACGATGGCGATCGCGATAAAAACGGAATTTTTAAGTCTCACAGCATCGAACAACGGAAAAAGTGTAAGGCAATCGCCAAAAATCCAGGTACCATAAATAAAATAACATCGCCAGCTGAATGATTTTAAACTCCTTATTAAGAGAAATGAACGTACGACGGGGACTTTGCTAGTTATTATTATTATTATTATTATTATTATTCATCTTTTTAAACAAAATGATTTAAGGAATGATAAATAAAAGAAAAACACAATGTTTGAAAATGTTAAACAGTATTTCTCTCCTCTTCAAGTTAAATTTAATCATTTTTTCAAGTATCAAAATATTCAAATCGCCAAAAATTATAAATTTTTGTACAAACTTTGCTTGTAATTGTAATGAAAAAAAAACGTTGCTTGTGTTGTAATGAAAAAAAAAAGAAAGTTGCTTGTGTTGTAATGAAAAAAAGAAAGTTGCTTGTCTTGTAATGAAAAAAAAAGAAAGTTGCTTGTCTTGTAATGAAAAAAAAAAAGAAAGTTGCTTGTCTTGTAATTAAAAAATGTTGCTTGTCTTGTAATGAAAAAAGTTGCTTTTCTTTGTAATGAAAAAAGAAAGTTGCTTGTCTTGTAATGAAAAAAGTTGCTTGTCTTGTAATGAAAATAAATGTTGCTTGTCTCGCAATGAAAATAGTTGCTTGTCTTGTAATGAGAAAAAAGTTGCTTGTCTTGTAATGAGAAAAAAGTTGCTTGTCTTGTAATGAAAAAAGTTGCTTGTCTTGTAATGAGAAAAAAGTTGCTTGTCTTGTAATGAAAAAAAAAATTGTCTTGTAATGAAAAAAAAGAAAGTTGCTTGTCTTGTAATGAGAAAAAAGAATGTTGCTTGTCTTTTAATAAAAAAAGTTGCTTGTCTTGTAATGAAAAAAATCTTGCTTGTCTTGTAATGAAAAAAAACGTTGTTTGTCTTGTAATGAAAAAAAATGACTGTACTTGTAATGAACGTGTCAATATCAATGAAACACCGCCATTGTGAAGGCATGAAACTGAAAAGTGCTTAATATGATAGAAATGTCTTGTTCATCTTGAAATGATCCGTTAGTTGATTAGTTACTAAGAGGAATTAATGAAAGAGCTTAATATAAATCTTGTGGAACTCTCCTGTCATTTTGTTCATTTCCCCGGTCCAGGAAGTTTAACATTTTCCTTACGTAACCATCCTCAGACGTTTTAAGGGTTGAAAGGTCGGTAGATTCTGAATATTTTCAGATGTATATCGAAATTAGTCGTAAGTAATAAAAGGTTCTCCAAAAGCTCCATTGATGTCACATTGTGTTTGTTATCATACCTTTGTCCATTGAATCTTTTATTTGATATTTCCGTTTTGCAACGCACATAAATCAATGCATGTCTGTTACATTGGGCGGTGTATCCCAACAATTACCAACCTCTGGAGAAATCTTAATGTTTCTCTTTAAGTTTGTGTTAGAATTAACTTGATTCATGTTGTTTCTCTTCTATGATTGCTTTCGGGAGTACAACGAGCCAATGTTGTTTTCAGTGTGGACGCTTACATTTGTTAAATGTTTTGATGTTTTTATTTCTTTTGAAAGAAATGATAGGCGGACTGGGAAAACACTCTTTAAAACGCGGATATTTTTTAACAATGTGCTCATAGCTGTCGTGTAGTGTATAGAAGAAGGAATAGAGCGAACAACGGCCGTAACATTGTGATAGTAACAAGGATGGGGTTATTCGTCCGATTGTACATAATCTCTATCTATAAAAGGCAGGATGTGTGTGTGTGTGTGTGTGTGTGTATGTGTGTATGTGTGTGTAACGAATGCACTGCCGCGATTTTTGACGGATTTGCACCAAAATTTACATGCACATGCTCCAAGTTAGCAGGAAAACCAAGGCCGACTTTGCATTTCCCAACTCACATCAATAGTGAAAATAATCGATTTTTTCATGCTTCTACGACAGTTTTCATGTAGTTTGCGGCCAATTTCTACTGTGAGAGCCATTAGCTGGCTGCCACGAATAGGCAGGAAGATTCTATTGGCCAGCGTGAGAGCCAACAGCTGACTTAGACGAATGTTAACTAGCATGTTAGCATGCAAAAAAAAAAAAAAAATGATAGCTGTATTCGTCACAAGTGGGGAAAAATTTAAATCTGCATGGCACTTTACTCCAATTGGCTCATTCGCTTGCTTAAACTCAACGGTTGAGAACTGGGTTGGGTGTGAAAAAGTATTTCTTGTTAACATTCTTTTTTCATTCGGTTTTTCCAGTTACGGCTCGTAACTGGAAAAACCGAATGAAAAAAAGAATAACAAAAATACTCATTTTTTAAAGCTGATCGTTTTGTGTTCATTTTGTTTAGTTCTTTTTTCGTAACTGATTTAATGTTTAGTATAGAGCTTAGAAAAAATTTGCAGTGTGAGATAGGCAAGAAGTAAGGCATGTAGCAACATCAGCACGGCAAAGGGCACTCCTTTAAAGGCAAGGAAGGACAAAAATATTTTAAGTCAAGTGATAGCGATTGCTGTATGAGTCGTACAATTTTTGAATCAAGCACGGGCAACGCCGGGCCATGCTGCTAGTGTAAATATATATTCATGTCTTAAATTATTAGCAAATAAGATATACAGTCGATACAACGATTTGTTGATGCTTCACCAAATATCTAGATGACAAGATAATACAGTAGAATCGCTCATATCCGGAATCGCTCATATCCGGAATCGCTCATATCCGGAGTACCTCATATCTTGAATCCCGCATATCCGGACATGGATTATGTGTATATTTGAACTATTTGGGTGATATGTAACTGATTTGAAATCTCCGTTTTTTAGAAAATGTACTTTGGATAATTGCTTATGCTTATTCCCCCTTAATTGCTTGTATTGTCGCAAAAGATGATAGGAATAAGAGGAAAGGATGACAACGCGACACATCTGCAACAAAATAGCGATGAGATGCATGATTGTGATTAAACCTGCACTGAAATTGAAAAGCTATTGCAAGGGTTGTCAGTTTTATGGAAAGAAAACCAGCATTCAGCGATAATGATTGCAATAACACACGCAGAGTTAAAAATTTCAAGAACAAACGCAAAACGAAATGCGGAAAATTTGAGAATGACATTAGAAGAGAAAGAATCATCATGCAACAGCGATTAAAAAATCCTCGTTATATTATTTGTTTTGAATATGTGGCATACTTAATTTAATGAATTTTCATTAACATGACATATTTTTTTCCTTAAAATCACTTCAGTCATATTTTACTCACCATTAGCTTATTTTGCTTACTATAAAACATTGAAAATAAATGTTAAACCTGATTTCAGATCTTTTATCTTAATCTAAATATGACAGCTCGTATCCGGACTTTGTAACTAATTCCTTATATCTGGAAGGCCTTCTGAGTCCGGTTGCTGTACATAAATTCAGGACTTCATCTGAGAACATCGGAAGCTATGGAGTATCTGTGTTTGTTAATTTGAATTAGAATAATTTTCTTATTGACTAATGAAGACTAGAAGTGTCAGAGGTGAAATTAGGGATTCCAGGAAACGTTTTGATGTTGCGATCTGCAATGATACCGATGAAGGTTCTGGAGATATGAGATTAGACTTAGATTCTCAAGGTTAATCGAAATCCACCAATATCTGGGAGGTGAATCTAAAATAATAACCATAATTATAATAAGTAATATATTAATAATAATAAACAGTTGATACAGATGAAATCGCAAAAGATTACATAAAAATTCTGTAGAACTTATCCGAACGTAGTTGCGCAAAGGTAATCTCAAAAGGGAAACAAAATCATTCGCTAAAGTAGAAACGAAAGAAAACATTAACAAATACACCTTCGGCCAAAAGTTCATTGACCAGTTCTTCATTTTGAAGGAGAACCAATAGGAAATTACCATTCTGCAAGGAATAGGCTTCTGTGAATTAATACTGAAATTAAACTGAATACTTACTAACAATTATTAATTAATTAATTATTAATGCTTAATACTGAAATTAAACATTACTGAATAAAACTTTCAACTCAGCTATATTTACCTAATTTACTTTCAAGTCTAATGGTAAGCACTCTCTAGTAAATTGGCTGCCATGCATTAGGAAGTTATATTGTTTCAGTATCCTGGTCAATTAAGAGTTCAATCCTTGTGTAAATTAATTGAAACAAAACGAATAATTCCCTTATCATTTACTTTTTTTCGTATTTTTTCAATAAAACACGACTCCTCGAACATGTTAGTACTTCGTATGTCCATTCCACGATGTCTTTCCTCGCAGATTGACCACAGATTCTCGATTAGATTTAAATCAGTAGAGTTTCCGGGCCACTCTGCAGTACTTTGATTTGCTCACTGGTAAGGCTTGCCATTGTGTTCGTGCAGCGTTACAGTTTCCGTACGCTTCCTTAGAGTAACGTCCCTCGCTGACAATGGCTGTAGGACAACTAATCGACAGTCGAGACAGTAGTGTCAGGGTAGATAATCATCTGATGCAATTATGGATGACGCAATATTTTTCAAAACCAAACAAATTTCATCATACACCTCGAAAATAGATTCATATTACTGTACACTACTGCAAATGATCTGAGAAAAAAAATAGAGATCGATTACACCCTATCCCTCCAGTGGGTCTAAAACTAATCGTATGGTGAAAGAAAGGTGACTAAAGCAGTTGTTTTAATTAATTTGCACAAGGGTGTAATTACATCAAAGAAGGTATGAAAATTACTAATTATTAAACTCAGTGAGTTGTTTAAACTTTTTGCCTATATTGTATGAGAAAATGAAGTTGTACAAACACAAGACAGAATTTACCCTTTAAAAAAGCTAAGTACAATGGAGTTATGTATTCGTCATCAAACTGAAATCCTAGGCAATTGAGAGAGACCCAATTTAAATTGCATTATTTTACATTGAAACCTTGCAAGGATAATGACATTTGAAAATTGTTTGTAAATGGCATGGAAGCGTTATTAAAAAAAGAACAGCATATAATAGAAATCGTTCATTTTTAGTGTATTAAAATCCATCTTCTGAGTACAAACAAAGAGGAAGTCACGCCTTTAAATGACAGCACATTAAGGAGGCAAAGTCACGAATAGAATCGGAAACTTTGCCTTAGAGATTGAATAAAGAAAACGATACGAAAGAAAACAGGAAAAAAGAATGATAACACATAACTTAGAACTAAACAAATGTCGAAATCACGAATATCGGGAAATGGTAATTTTCTAAGCGAAGTTTCGAGGTGCCATAGTGCCGGAATACAGGGTC
>CAHIKZ030003256.1:132500-195000 GCA_903632075.3 Acanthosepion pharaonis | reverse complement strand
AATTTAAAAGAGGGTTCAATGCAAAGTAGAACAATATTCTTTATTTTAGGATATTACATTGAAAACATGACGTCAAAATCGCTACACAATTGCAGTCGTGTTTCGATGAGCATCAATGTATCTCACCAGGCGATTGTACATTACTGGCAAGTGAACCATTTAATCAGATTTAAAAGCAAAATATAACCTCATTTTACCAAAGATGTGGTGGTTATAAGGTTTGTGAGCTTTGCTTAGATCAACCAATCAAATATGATTTACGTTAAATTTAAACTATAAACCACAATCTTTATAACCACCCTTCCTCGTTTCTTTTTTCGTAAAAAGAGGCTATATTTTGATTTTAAATCTGATTAATTCGTTTTACTATTAGGATATTACATAGAAAACACACACACTGAGATATATATATATATATATATATATATATATATATATATATATATATATATATATATAAGGTTGTCTGTTTTCTATTTAAATTAAATTAATATATATATATATATATATATATATATATATATATATATATATATATATATATGGTGACTGAAAATTAACTCACCATTTTAAAATACTTAGAGTTTAATTATTAACTATAATTTTTCCAAGTAAATGAGAAGAAAGCCTTTTGGCATGAGGTTTTATTTAAGATTTGATATGTACACCAGATTTCGCAACCTGCTTCACGAGTCTCCTAGAAATCGCGTTAAGTCATTTCACCGGGAACTCTTGTGGTATCGAAAATATAATTTGTATTCGCCCTTCAAATTCTTCCAAAGTCTTGACTTGGTATAGAACTCTTCCTCCTTTAACCAATTCCAAAGAAGAAAGTGACAGGATGTTAAGCCAAGACTCATGGCTAACCACTTATTCATAAAATAGGGAGTTACATATATATATATATATATATATATATATATATATATATATATATATATATATATATATATATATATATATATGCGTGCGTCTGCGTGTGCGCAGATTATTTTCAGTGAAATATAAGTTAGAGATAAGATTTGACGTTTTAATTTAATTTTTTTTTACTATAAAATATATTTTTTAATAGGATTATTTATCGGAGATTGTGTCGTATTGCAGTTAATGTTGTTTCAATGAGTAAACCTTTTCGAAGTGTTATATTTCAAATTTGGTTATTTTATTAAACAATGAAATTGATAAAAACTGGAATAAATTGAGAAATCCTCTTGAAGCAATTCAAACACGCTTAGTCACATAAAACTTCAAGTCTCTTCATCTTTGAGGAGATCGTCCAGCACTTACAGCCATACAGTAGGAGAGACACTTTAGAGAGACAGTTTAGTACACTTTTCTTTGTTTCTAGCAAAATATACCTATTTCTTAGTACTCTGCTTAGATTATGAAAGGTTTCATTAGCTATCCCAGTATGTCTTCGGATTTCAGTGTCGCTCTTTTCATCCACGATTAAAACACCTCCCATATATCTAATTTTCCGTATTTGATTTTGATGTCTCCGATTAGAAATTTGCACTTTAGATTGTGGCGACCAATAATGAATCCTGGTAGGATTTCTAGTTCTCTCGTGTTTGGTACACGGTATTCTTGGCATCCTTCTGTAGAACCACATATCTGTTACTTCAAGTCTCTTCTTCATCTTTGAGGAGATCGTCCAGCACTCATTGTCATACAGGAGGACAGATATCACATAGCAGTTTAGTACACTTTTCTTTATTTCTAGCAAAATTGACCTATTTCACGGCTTAGCTTTTGGAATGCTTCCGTGACTATCCAATCAAATTTCAGTTTCATCCTTTCAGTCATCTGTTAAAAGACTTCTCCAGATATCGTTTTCCTAACAACAATGGGTTTTGTCTTCCTATAATTCATGTTAAGTCCTTCCCGCTTTCATTCACTGCCTTCTGTAGGAGTTATTGTAGTTTTCTTTCTGTGTCTGCTATCAATACTATGTCATCTAGAGATGTCAACATTAAGCATCTTCTTCTTCTGTGTGTCTTGTCTCTTCAGGACGCTCAAGTATAGAAATTTACATTTCTGCAAAGTGTTTAAACAGGGGACGAAAAACGTTACACCGATGGCGCATTGGTAGAGCCGAAAATGCTTTCAAAAAATAAGAAAAGTGTTAAAAAAGAAGGAAAAAATTAGAAACAAAGAAAAGAATACTGAACTGCACTGTCATTTCAATTCTCCTATTCGCCAGTGAATAGAGGATATTTTCCTCGGAGAAGCAGAGTCTCGGGACAACAGAGATATGGCTCTGCAGAAGAATATTGAGAATGGCCGGGCGAAGTTTGTTTTTTTAGACAAGGAGAAGTTATAAAGAAAAGTGAAGAAAATATACTCATATTTAGAATCAGTATAAATTTCTGAATCACATAGTGAAGAAAGAAGGCTTCGAGATTTTGGTATTCGTAAGACAAAATGTTATAACAGAACATTACCTATTCTATTGTAGACTCTCCCACACATAATAAGTAGTAGTAGTAGTAGCGGTCGCCAGTTGAGCTCAGTGGTGTTGAGTGAGTCAGTCGATGTCGGACATTGAAGTATCAACCATCACAACTAGATTGCTGCCTGATTAACTCTTATTTCAAGTTCTGTACGTTGGGACCTAATTTAGGACGACTTAGTGAAATACAAGCCTTCACTGTGAAAACTACTCTACAACACAAAATAAACGGAATAAAAGTAAAGAGAAATAAAGAGTAAATTAATTAATTAGTTTTTGTTATTTTGATGGCAGAACAGAGCGTAGGATTGACAGTAGAATGATAAATATTGCGAAGAAAGGATAGAAAGTTGTGGAGAGCCATGGTCACTCATGTCCTGAAGGCACACGGCACATCAAAATACCAGCAAGAATCATGGATTAGGGAAAAACAATGTTATCTGTTGGAGAAAGTTCGACCTGCTAAATTGCGATAAAATGCAACAGTAGGATAATGATGATGACATTGTTGGATCGTTGTGCATCTTTGCACTTGACAAGATCTTTTTACATATATCGGTTGAGTGCTAATGTCTGGCTTTCCTTAAAGCAATGATTCCCAACGTGGTGCGCATGCCACACCAATGGGTCTTTGTAATATTTTGCTGAGGTATGAGTAGGATGTGCACCCTTCGATTTATACCAACAAAATAAGGGGGCAAATTGAGAATGATTTATTAACAGTGAATTGTTTCCTACTGAGTCTGAGTGAGAGTTTGTACATACGATGCATATACAGTATGCATACATTAAAATAGTATTTTCTGTGTATGTACGTACATGTGTAATTTGCATACAGGATATTTCCCGTCTCCCCACAATCGGGTGTCTCGGCCAGCAAAGGAGAGCATGTGATGCATGTCGCTGGAAGAGCCCATGTTTTTTGACCAATCAGCGCGTATGAGCATTCACTTTGCTTCTCAGTGGGTTTTCGTTTGGCTCTTTGACCACCATTTGACAGTAAAATTTTGAATATGTAAGAAAGAAATGTTATTGGGGTGGGGGGTACCAGAATTTTAGAAATACCAAAGTGGGGTATGGCCCAACATCTATTAGTAACCACTGCTCTAAACACTCTTCCACTCAACGACATGACGTTGTCAGTTCATTTTTTTTTGTTAACTCATCGGGAATCTTCTCTTGTCAAAACTGTAACCTTGCAGGATGCTAGTGGGAAAATTGTCGTCTTTTTTCACCTGGCTAGACCATTTTAATTTCCTTTTCTTGACGATAGTTATGGCGTCTTCTAACGAGTTGGTTTATTGGTAGGTGGTGTCCCGCAGTGTTTTATTTGCCATGCAGTCTACATAGGAAACACCGTCGTTGGTTCTCTCGTATGTCATTGCTAATGCTTGGATTCTTCGCTGGCCTTTGCTCTTAATGTCCAGTATTCGCAAACGGACCAAAAGGAGAGAAGACAAACATAACGAACATTTCGATCATTGATTGCATTTCGACGTTCTTGTCATTCCAGATAGTTCTTACGCTTGGCACCAGAATTAAGCGAGTTGGCTGGCAAAGGCAGTTGTTGCAGAAACCTGCTTCAGAACAGCCCGTTTACTACCATTCATTAATCTGACATGTAAACTATAGCACAAACCTCCAGTAACACCCGACTGAACTTATTTTGAATGGTTCTAACTTATTGGCAGTAAGCTTTTCTTTTTTTCCTTTTTAGACATTGACCATAATCATTAGAATTTTTATTATAATTTTATTTATTATGCTCAGTGTCTAAAAAGGAAAAACAGAAAAGATTACTGTCAAGAATTTAGAACCCTTCAAAATATTTTTTTGTTTACAATAAATCATTGTTAGTCTTCTGTCGTCCCACTTGCTGCTCTTCATCTTACTTCTTTTGTCGTACACTTGACAATTTGGACTTTATTTTTGCTTTGACGGGATCTGTTCTGATGGCTTTCACAGGCACATAGGATAAGACACGGAAGATTGAGGTGTAGAAAGAAATTAAGAATATTAACTTCGTCTACAAAGAAAAAGGAAAGGAAAAGAAGAAAACAGATAAAAGGCAAAGAAATTGCTGTGGGGATTTTTACAATGTTTTAAAAATTTATAATCCAATGTCGTCTTCTGAATATATTCGTTTTATACGGCAGAAAATAGAAAATGATAAACGTAGGTTTCTTGAAGAATCCTCTTATTATTTTCCTCGGACTGTCACGTGGTCTGGCTTCTCGGTACGTTGTCTTTTATTTATACATGGCACGCGGACGTAGTGTTAAACAGAAAATTATGCCAGAGTATTTATCAAGAAAATGCTCGATTTGAGTGTGTCACTTGAATGGTATATATAATTTCGAATAATCTGATAACTATCTAGGCTTAAAAGCTGAAACTTTGCAGATTAATAATTTGATATATTTTGTTAAATGCAGTTTTATCTTCCCCATAAATTATAAATTAATTGAATTTTATTTTAATTTGATATCCACTAATTATAGATATCGTATTTTATTGATAATTTTTAATAAGAAAAGATTTTTATTTTATATGAAAATGATTAATTAATATCATATATTTCTAACAATGCACCTGCTGCAATTTAAATCTGTCAAATTTGATTGTTTTACAAAATCTTAATTTGTATGGAATTTTAAAGTTTTTCTTCACAACCCCAACGAAAGAATTGAATCAATTGTGAACTGTTCGATTTTGTAAAAATCTTCATTCTCTTGTCAGAAATGCGTCAAGACCAATTATGTCAAATGTAAAAAAACGAGAGAAACTCTAGAATTATAGCAAATTTTAACTTTTTTTCCAAGAAACAAAAGCTATGGTAAACTGCGTTAGAAATAAGTGGCTCAAACTGGTAAAAAAGCTACCTAAAACATACATAACAGAAGAACAGATATACACCGTGAACTGTGCAAATGTTTTTTGTTCTTTATTATATAAACAAATAAACATAAAGCACTCTTGCCTGAGAAAATAAAAATAAAATACTCTGAAACTTTGAGATCCACATCTATCAACGAAACCAATGAAAAATCAAGAAATAATTCTTTTAGTCGAACGAAAGTAAAAGTGAGTGAAAGTAGCTGGGCAAATGGCCGACAGTACGAATATTAACACGTCAGTATCCAGAGGTCATTTAAATAATCTCTCTTCAAACGCTATCTTTGTAATAGGCAACTTAAGCAATAAAAACCTTTTATGATTTGTCTTATAGCTTCAGCTGAACTCTTAACATTGTTTAACATTAAAAGTATCCCTGCGAATAAACACGTTATTGGCGCCCGCAGATGAAAATCTTTCAGAAAATGCCAAGCAACACGAGGCAAACTGGAAGACGGCGTCATAATCAAAATTGCCAGCGACAATTTATCTCAGGGTTAGCTGTCAATGCGTTAAGTAGAATGAAATATTGCAAAAAATATTAGGATCTCGCCCGTGAGCAACGAAAGTGTGGAACATAAAACTAAACTGCCTGAAATAGTGTACCTCTCTATTTAGCATGCTGTTACTCAGTCTACAGAGGTACACTAATCCTTATATAGGGTATTCTAATAACTTGGACCAATTTTAAATGTGAATTAAGTTTTAGAGTCTAATGACGTTTTTTCAGATTTAATAACTTAAGTCTTTGGCAATTTCAACTATGGAAAGATTAACTCATAAATCAAACAACGTGTTAAAGTTATCGAAGCCTATTACAAAAATGGACGTTTAAACAGAAATGCATTTCGCACACTTCACAATTTTTTTGTTTGTCATAATCAACCAACCAAGAGTATAATTGGAAAAAAAATGTTCGTAACTTCAAACAAACTGGGTCGGTGGAAGATGTGAAAAAACAACTGCGTGTTCTTTTACGCCATGCATCTGAAAACATTGCTGTAGTGCACGAGAGTGTGGCCGAAAATCCAGACCCCTGTATTCATCATCGCGCGCAGGAATTGAACCTCACCACAACAACGTTACATCGAATTTGGACAAAAGATTTGTCTCTACACGCTTACAAAATCCAATTGACACAAGAACTGAAACCTGCTGACCATTTCGAGCGCTGTACATTCGTCATTTGCTGGCACGAGCAAAGACAAACCGATGGAGATTTTTCGGAAAAATGTCCTATTTAGTAATGAAGCCCATTTTCATCTTGGTGGATTCATTAATAATCAGAATTGTCACATTTGGGCTGATGAAAATCCAAGGAAGATTGTTGCAAAGCCACTGCATCCACAAAATAGGTCACTGTTTGTTGTGGATTTTTTGCTAGAGGAATCATTGGGCCGTGTATTTATAAATATGAACGTCCATTTTTGTAATAGGCTTCGATAAATTTAACACGTTATTTGATTGTTAATCTTTCCATGGTTGAGATTACCAAAGACTTAAGTTGTTAAATCTGAATGAAAAAGAAAAAAAATACTTAGACGCTTAAAATTAATTCGCATTTAAAATCACTCTAAGAAATGGCCAGTATAAGCAGTACTCTACAACGTAACAACTACTCTGGCTAAAGGGATTCGGAGAGAATTTTTAGTGTGACTGTGATCCTTATCATAACATTATCATCATCATGTGTCCATTTTTCACTTTATTTTTTTTTTAAAATCTCTTTACTTTAAACATCCCAAATCTCTGTCGTTGCGTATATGTGTATGTTTACATATTTACTAATATCTCTCTCTCTCTCTCTCTCTATATATATATATATATATATATATATATATATATATATATATATATATATATATATATATATATATATATAATTTGTGTGTATGTATCCGCATTGACAGGGATCATATTGTATTTATTTTACCTTTTCATGGCTTCAGGTGTGATTTTCGTACAATGCTCTGCCCTTTGACTATCATGTCTTTGAGTGAAAATTTAAAAATGTATCTTTTAGCGGCTAGTAGGTTGAGAGATGACCGGAAAAGTATAACTTTTACTGTTTTGCTTCTACCCCTTTGTTTAATGAATTCTTTGATATCCAGCCCCCCCCCCCACCAATCTGTAGTATAAGTCCAGCCTACCCCATAAAATTTGATAAGTATCTGTCGTTGGCGACGGAAAACTGAACATTTGTGGAAGATCACTTTTGCCATGCTCCGAAGTAGGAAGAAACGGTAAATGTAGCATTTATTCTTTTAAATGTTACTTTTCGTGTAGTTTGCTATGATTGTAAATTCTTTTGACTCCAGCTAATTCTTTCCCTTTCAGCTCCCTCTTTTTTTTTTTTTTTTTTTTTTTTTTTTTAACGTATATTTCAAATTTTCGGTCCCCCCCCCCTTAAGCGGACATCCGTGTCCATTTTTCACTTTTTTTTTTTTTTTTTTCTCTTACTTTAAGCATCCCAAATCTCTGTCGTTGCGTATATGTGTACATGTTTACTAATATCTATCTCTCTCTCTCTCTCTATATATATATATATATATATATATATATATATATATATATATATATATATATATATATATATATATATATATTTACATGTGTGTATCCGCATTGACAGGGATCATATTGTATTTTTTTTTTTTTTTTTTTTTTTTTTTTTAAGTCTATATACTAAAATGCATTTATTCCCCCCTGGAGTGGTCACTCGGACTTATACTAAGTTAAAACTTACTATAGTCTACCCCACTGAATACCACACAATCTTTTGAAATATTCTCTCTTTATATCAATAAACCCACAATCTCATTGTTTGGGCGTGCTCCTGGATCTTCTTCGAGATTCGTCCTACAGCTGGTAATCTGAACATAATTACCCCTTGGCGGTCAAGGTTAAAACGCATCTCTACTAATTTCAATGAATACGAATAATATTTCATACCGGATCGGCCGTCAACCGGGGCAACAAGGGCCGCGTCACTCAGAGAGGAACCAGTCTGAGAACGAAAAGTCTGCCACTGGAACAAACTCTTCCACACACGAAGAGACACTTGGTCACCAAAACCGGATTATTGCCAACCTTGGACCAAGTGACTCTAATACCAAAATCGACTAATAAAAAAAAAAAACGAACGAAATGGAGCCGCGAAGAGTATCGACAAGTCATGACATCCTTCTTCACTGCACTCGAAAACCCAGCAAAGAACACCACCAATCAAACATACCAAATATGGAGAAGTACGGTGGGAAATGATATAAGACCTAACCTCAATCCAAACATGCTTGCCAATGTCCGTAGGGACATCATGCGAAACAACAGACTCTCAAAGGCAGAAATAGATAAGATAAAATTAGATATAAGACAAAATACTATGACCCATCACTCAAACTCTATTGAGACGAATGAAGAAATAAGGAATGCAACAGAGGATGGGGTGGATGCTGGAGAGAATGAAATACGAAATAATCTCCCAGGAAATGAAACCCAAGACTCTACCTTAAACACAACCTACAGTCCTCCAGAAACTGCACCTGAGTCATCTTCAGTGACAATAAGTTAGAATTCCTTGAAAACCACGGAGCTGAAATCACCGAAGCGAAAAATGACGTCATCCAAGTACTCAGCAGAGTAACATTCACACAATTGTCAGACAGAGACCAGCTCCCGAAAAATCCATATGACGAACTCCAACAGGCACATCGTGAAAATATACAATGCTGCTCTGGAAACACTGTTAACAGATAAACCACCGGGAAACATCACAGAAGTTAACAACGTCATATACGCCACAGCTTTAGCAGCGACTCGGAAGCTTGGAGTCAAGACAATAAATAAAATTAACAGACACAGAGAACCAGCTTGGAAAACCAAACTGATTCGAGAAATAAAACAAATCAGATGTGAGCTTTCTATATTAGATGAGCTCACCAGAAACCCTAATATTTCCACACGTAAATTCAAAAAGATCAAGCGGAAATATAACATTAAATCCCTAATTGATATTCCATCAATCAAGGAAATGCTGAAGCAGAAACTTCAGCTGAAGGCGCAGAGAACAAGACGATACGAAAAACGTTGTAGGTTCTATCGCCAAAATAAAATATTCCGAACAGATCTTAAGAAATTTTACAGGGAAATTGGAAAAACACCTATACATGTCGAAAGGCCACCATCGATTGATAATGTACAGACATTCTGGGAAAATATCTGGAGCAGCCCAAAGGAATATAACCCAAATGCAGAATGGATACGGCGTGAAGAAGAACGAATGCTGGATACACCTCTGCAAGAATGGGAAAATATATCCACAGATGATGTTAGGCAAGCTCTAACGAAATCCCAAAAATGGAAATCCCCAGGAAGTGACAAGTTGCCCAATTTCTGGCTGTATCATCTCACATCTACCCATGAAATTCTTGCAAAAACATTATCAACGCTTGTAAATAATCCCAATAAAATCCCGGAATGGATTACTGAAGGTATGACATACCTCATACCAAAAACAACTGAAACAGACGACCCGAAAAATTATAGACCGATAACATGTCTCTCCACAACGTATAAGTTGATCACGTCTGTATTGACGAACCGTACTTATTCCTTTCTCGAAACAAACAGCATTCTCCCGCTGGAACAGAAGGGATGCAGAAGAGGTTCATATGGCTGCAAGGATCAACTTCTGATAAATAAAATGATCCTGGAAAATTGCAGGAGACGACGCAGGAACCTAAGTGCAGCGTGGATTGATTATCGTAAAGCCTTTGATAGTGTTCCACATTCTTGGATCCTTAAGACTTTGGAAATGTACAAAGTCTCCCCTGTGGTATTAAATTTCCTTAAGCACAGCATGGGAATGTGGAACACCAAACTATACCTTAGTCACACCGGGGGCACTGCCATATCCAACCGTCTGAATATCCGACGTGGAATCTTTCAAGGAGACTCTCTGTCACCCCTTCTGTTTTGTTTATCCTTAATCCCTCTTACACATGAACGAACAACAGTAGCTATGGTTACAAAATAAATAAGAAAATATTCAATCACCTACTCTACATGGATGATCTCAAACTCTTTGCCAAAGACGACAATGAGTTGAAAGGCCTCCTCAATATTGTAAAATACTTCAGTGACGACATAGGTATGGACTTCGGATTAGATAAATGTGCAAAAGTAACTTTCAAGAAAGGTAGAATTACAGAAACACCCTTAATAGATTTAGATTTTGTCACAAAGATTAGGGAACTGGAGCATGGTGAAGCTTATAAGTACCTAGGAATTAGCGAAGGAGATGGCATACAACACCCCCAAATGAAGGAAAAAATAAGAAAAATATACTACAGGCGTGTACGTCTGGTACTAAATACTGAGCTGAACTCAAAAAAAAGGATATCAGCCATAAACACATTGGCTGTCCCTGTGGTGCAATACAGCTTTAATGTCCTTAACTGGACCATAGCTGAAATTAAGCGAATGGATGCCAAAACGAAAAAAGAAAGCTTCACTTGCTATCGCATGCATCATCCCAAAGCTGATGTCGACCGTCTGTATGTGCCCAGATCCGAAGGAGGCAGAGGATTAGTTCAACTAGAACTGTCCTACAAAGCTACAACAATTGGCCTCCAAAGATATTTGGAAACTACAGAAGACTGGATGATGGTATGCGTCAAGGAACATGAAAGTAGTAAGCGTCTTTACTCCGTAATGAAAGAAGCCAACAAATTCAAAATGGAGTTTCAAATGGGCGTAGGGATGCAACTACAGCACAATACACCGGCTGAAACTGCAAAATACCTAAAAAAAAGATAGCAAAGACGAATGCAACCGACCAGCTACAGAAGCGATGGCAAGATAAACCGCTTCATGGCCAATACTCTGCCCGTACCAAACAAGCTGACGTAGACAAAACCCGTACCCATCAGTGGCTACGTAGTGCAGGATTGAAAGCGGAAACTGAAGGTTTTATCCTTGCTGCGCAGGACCAATGCTTGCTAACTAGGAATTTATCAAGCACATATACTAAAATATTGTGTCAGCCCAAAATGCAGATTCTGTGATAAATATCCAGAAACGATTGATCATCTTGTATCAGGTTGTACGGTGTTGGCACCCACTGAATATAAAACCCGACATGACAGAGTGGGCCAATATCTGCACTGGAAAATCTGCAACTTCTACGGGAAGAAAACTGAAAGAAACTGGTATGAACACCACCCAGACCCGGTTACGGAGATAGGACCTGTTACAATTCTATGGGACTACACAATACACACTGACAGAACAATCAAGGCCAACCGGCCAGATATTGTTATTAAAGACCACAAACAAAAAAAAAACGGTGCCTCCTTATTGATATGGCAGTCCCTGCTGACTGCAATGTATCTTTGAAGATATTCAAAAAAACGTTGTCAAAATACAAGGACCTTGAAATAGAAATCTCGAAAATGTGGCATATGGGAACATCAACAATCCCTGTTGTAGTTGGAGCTCTAGGACTGGTTGGAAAAGATTCCAGTAGACTAATTGAAGGGATTCCTGGAAGTCCATGCCTCAAGGAGATACAAAAAATTGTTCTGACAAGTACAGCCCACACCTTACGAAGGGCTTTATCTATGTAATTTTTTTTTTTTTTTTTTTTTTTTTAATGGAAAATGTCATGACGCCATTTCTAATTATAAATAATAATTTTATATATATATATATATATATATATATATATATATATATATATATATATATATATATATTCCCTCTTTTTACATATTCTTTTGGGTTTTTATTTAACTTTTACAATCAAACATCTGGTAAAGTAAAAGAGACATTTACTTACATCATTTGTTCTTGTTTCCTGTCGGTTTTATAGTTGTTTTTCTATATTTAGTATTTTAATATGGCATAGATTCCAATTCTCACAGTAGAGAGTTATAAACGTTTACGACCTGAAGACAATTTAGTCTTTATTTTTTTTTGTGGATGGAGGTGGACCTTTATAACCATTTGACGTAAAGAAAGTTTATTTTATTTTTACTGTTAGATAAGTTTAGTAATTGTATTATAGAAACAGTAAATGTATATGTTTTATTTTGAAGTAAACTAATTAGATGAAAATAAACTTGTATGTAGCAACTAAATTCTATGGAACATTTATGTACACTAGTAAAATAATACACAATAAACAATTTTAAAATATGTGAGTAATTAATATTTTTTTTAAAAGTGCAGATTTATTCAATGGGATCCCTGTGTTGATGCTGCTCTGGGTGTTTTTTTTTATATATTTGGCTCCATCGATTTCAATGATAGTCGAAGATCTCCCCACCTTTTTTTTCACAATGTCGAATCTATTGCTATATTAATTAATTTAGATTAAATTATTAATATACACTCGATATTGTGAGAAGGTGTGAACTTCGGCTATCATGATACATTAACCAGTGGTTTAATAGAAGACATCATAATTTTATTTATTATTTTACAGAGGAAGATTAAAGCCAATAGGTGGGATATAATTATCAAAAACCGAAAAGAAAAAAAATTCTACTAATTAATATGGCTTGCTAAGCTGACTGTAACATAGTAGCCAAGGAATTTTAAAAACTATCGAAGTATAAAAACCTGGAAATTGAAATAGAAATATATGGAAATTGAAAACAAGAATACTATCAGTCATATTAGGTGCGTTTGAAATGATAAAAAAAAGAACACAACAACTTACCGAAAAAAATTCCTTAAGAGAAATACAAAAAATTATCTTGATAAGTATAGCTCAGCCAATAATAAGAACTTTGTCCATGTAACGCTGATGATGTTATGGAAGTTAGAAAAACAGATCATGAAATTTAACCATAATAGAGGCCATCATTTCTTGTTGATATATCGCGGAGTCACCACTTATGACATTTGCTTGATGTTATAGGTAGTAGATGATCCCTTTCATTACACAGTATGCGTAGTGAGAGTTGAAGTTGAGATATTGTCCGGTGAATGTTAGCTTGCGGTATACGTCGTGAAGATGACAATAAAGAAGACGACGACGTTCCCAAGAATCTAAATAGTGTAAATAGTTACAATACCTAATCTCGTAAATATAGAGAGATCCTGAAGATGGCCGGGCGCATAAAATTCGAAACGCCGTGAATATGAAAACAAAAATGAGGACAACAGTCCGAACAATGTAAATGGTGTAAATAGTTACAATACCTCATCTCACAATCTCGTAAATAGAGACAGATCCTGAAGAAGGGCGGAGCGTACAAAGTTCGAAACAACAACGGTGAGGACAACAGTCCGAACAATGTAAATAGTGTAAATAGTTACAATACCTCATTTCATAATTTTTTTGTGACGTCCGGTCGCCGTTAATAATGAAGTATAACTGAAGATTTCAATGTTAAAATAAAACAGTATTTAATTACAACTGCAAATAAATACTTAACAAGAATAAAGAAGTAAAAGTCAACCAAAGATAATTAACCATTTCAGTGAATATCTTAGTAGCCTGGCTCGGCTTAACGTCCGGTAAATCATAAATCAAAACCCAACTCATTGACGCACAGTAATTCACACTAATTCGACTGGATAGTTCCACTCAATAGTCCCTCAATAATCACTGCAGTCAGTAGCCTGACACCGCTATTTATACATCAGGCGTAAAGTATATATTCATAAGTCCAGATGTCTCTCTCGAATCTCGATGTCGGTAGTTACTCATTTTCTTACTATTTGAGAGAAATATAGACACAAATGTAATTATTTGTAAAATAAAATGAAATAATAATAATACTGATGATGATGGAACGTCATAATAAATATGATAATTTAATGAGCGCCTTCAAAAGACCGAGGGGAATGTTTTAATGAAAACTCAGATGTCTGTTATGCCGGCTGAATTAATGGGTAGCAATGATAACTGTCGAAAGTTATTGATTTTCTCATACTGCTTCCTCTGACACAATGCCAGCCCGCAACTTGGCAGATAACTAGCTCTCTGAGTGGTTATCACATTAGAAAACGAACTGAATCACTAATTTACCTCTTTGTTTCTACATATACAGATTGAGATATCATTAGTAAAGCGCCATATTAATCTTCATTGGTCAGTCCTTTCGTTTACACATTTATACAGTCTTTTGATTTCAATGAACGCTTCTCGTCGTAAAGAGACTGCTACCTTCTTTTAGAGGCAACGGATTCGCACGGTTTTGCCATTTCTTTGCCATCCAAGGCTATAGAACACAGCCTGTCCTGCTATTTACCGATAACTTGCGTGGGGGGAGATAATGATGCATAACTTTCCCAAAAGTATTTGCGCGGAAGTGAAAATCAGTCAGTTATGTGCCATGTGTGATACACGCTTAGACGATCATGTGTCTTTCGATACATGACTGACGCGGCAGATTTTTCCCGCAGTAGGTTGCCATTTCTTTCTGCGGTAGACCAGTTGCCATCCAAGGCTATAGAACACGGCCTGTCCTGCTATTTACTGAGAGTTGTGGGGAGGAAGAGGATACATACCTTTCCCAAGAGTATTTGCGCGTAAGTGAATATCAATCAGTTATGTGCTGTGTGTGATACACGCTTAGACGATCATGTATCTTCATACATGACTGACGAGGCAGTTTTTTTACCCGAAGTAGGTTGCCATTTCTTTTTGCGGTAGACCAGTTGCCATCCAAGGCTATAGAACCTAGATTGTCCTGCTTTTTACCATAGTATGAGGAAGAAGTACAAGATTCATACCTTTCCTAAGGCTATTAGCACGTAAGTGAATGCAATGGATTCGTCTAGGATTTCGAACTCGGTTCCCCGATTCCTCAATCCGAGCCGCTATCCATTACTTCACCGTAAGTATTGATTAAATATACGGCTTAGCAACCCTTTGTGCTTTATTTACAGGCTGAAAATATTCCGGGTGGTACGAGGTCTTTTACAGTAAGCCATGATGCCAAACGGTTCCCGATTTATGTACTAACCAGGGCAGAATTGGAACTTTTCAGATGTCGAAGAATTTTGTCTCATAATCCATAACGACTATCCTTATTTCGAGCCTTTCTTATAGGCTCCGTGTTCAACTATGATGTTGGCAATCATTGTCTTTTATAACTCTAATGTATTCTCAAGACTTCAGCATCGGTAGGCATAATCTTAATATTTCAGATAAATGGATGTTACTGTCCTGATGAGATACTCGAAACTACACTAAAAACATCTAAAAAAAAAAAAAAGATTAGCAAACTGACTATGATCCGATTGCCGTATGATCACGTGAACACTTGAGATTAACTTGTGCATTAAGCTTAGATGAGCGGGTGTTTTAATAGATAATGTTTCCTTTTTCTTTTTTCTTTTATTGTATTTTGTCTGGTATCGTATATTCGTATTTCGTTGGGTGTCATGCTAGGGTTTTTTTTTTGTATCACGTATGATTCCCACCGATGCGCGTATAAAACTTTTGTGACGTACAGTGGCCGTTAATAATTAAGTATAACACAAGACTTCTATGTTAAAATAAGACAGTATTTAATTACAACTGCAAATAAATACTTAACAAGAATAAAGAAGTAAAAGTCAACCAAATATAATTAACCATTTCAGTGAATATCTTGTTATTAGCGCGGCTCGGCTTAACGTCCGGGAAATCCTAAATCAAAACCCAAATCATCAACGCCCAATAATTCACACTAATTCGATTGGATAGTTCCACTCAATAATCACTCAATAATCCCTGTAGTCAGTAGCCTGACACCACTATTTATACACCTGGCGGAAAACATATATTCATAAGTTCGGAGTGTCACGCTCGAAACTTGCTGCCGATAGTTACTCATTTTCTTCCTATGTGACCCCCCCCTTTTTTAAAATGACATCTCTGGAATCTATATCTTTTCAGTTTGGGTTCAATATTCAAATGTTCTGTGCTGTACCTTTTCATTTATTGTATCTCCTTGGTTCACTGATTTCTTTTAGTTTGGGTACGTCAAACATGCCATACAATATTTTCATAGGTACCTCTTTTGGTGGACTAAATCAGTGAATCTCCGTTTTAACGGATTAAAATATTGCTTGTGTTCCCACCTTTGTCTCTGTAACATGTACGCCATTTGTCCAATCAATTTTTTTCTATCACGCCGTCTCCCAAGAATTCTTTTTTTATTATTTTGATTCCTTGATGTTCTCGCCTTCCGTTCTCATAGAAATTTGGTAGTAATTTGTTAAATACGGACTTAATCCTGCTGGCGAACATCAGTACTGCCGGCGACATTCCAGACACGGTGTTCGGGTTTGACGTTATTCTGAAAACGCACAGAAATTTGCTGTAACCTTACTTCATTTGCCTCCACTCCCTCCGACTTTTTAGTGCCCTTTTAAAAGTATCAACAGACCGTTCAGCCTGTCCATTATTTCTTGGGTGATGAGGGGGCGTTGTAATGTTTTCTATTGCTAATTATATACAGAAACCCTCAAATTCACTGGACATGAATTGTACGCCGTTGTCTGTAACGAAAGCGTCGAATACCCCGAATCTTGAAAAAACTCGTGTCAGAAATTTATGGTGACCGCGGAAGTGGGTTTTCTACATTTTAATATTTCTGGGCATTTAGTATAACTATCGACCACAACTAGATAGTATGCTTTGTTTGACGGTCTTGCGAAGTCCATGTGCATTCTGAACCAGGGAATATCGGTTTTTGGCCAAGGTTGAAATTTAATAGATGGTGACTTCTCTGCATGATTTTACTAAATTTTCAACGTCTTGGTTCATTTTCGGCCGCTACGTATAACACCTCATTAAAGATTTCATCCTTGAAATTCTTGGATGTCCTATGTGAAATGTTTTAGCGTACGTTTTTGCAACGATGCTGACATTACAATTCTTTCTGTGTAAATAAGTACATTGACACATAATGAAAATGATTCCAGTAATATTTTTATTTTTTCTTTAAATTTTAGTTGTCTCTTCATTTTCATTATAAAGTCGTCTATTTTTCCGCTTTAACTCTTATTTTCTCTAATGTTAAGGGCAGTTCTTTCGCTGTATTATAAAATATATTCTTAATTTCATTTCCAGCCCTTATTGCCGCAATTAATCTGTCTTCTAGTGATTCGAAAAAAAAATGGGATATTAATCGAGACAACCCGTAAGCATGACTCAATTTTTTGGATGGTAGAAACTCCATATTATAATTGTAGTTTAATAATATTGTCCCCCAGCTCTGCAGTCTTTTTGCTGTAAGCGTGCGAACCCCCATTTTTGATCCATAAATGGACAACAATGGACGATGGTCTGTCTGTAGTGTGAATTGTCTACCATGAATAAACTTGTGAAACTTTTTTGTAGCAAATATGATAGCTAATTCTTCCTTTTCAATCTGGCTGTAGTTTTTTTTTCAGCAGCTATTGACAATCTTGAAGCGTGAGATATTGCTTTAGTTGTTCCGTCCTCATATTTGTATAGTATCACCGTCCTAATACTCGAATCACTTGCATCTACTGTAACCCCAATCTTTAATTTAGGAACTAGTAAGAAGACCAATGTTAGGATTTTTTGATCTGTTCGAAAGCGCTTTGATATTTACCAGGCAAATCTCTTTTAACGCCTTTCTTCAGCAAGTCATTCAAGGGTGCTGTTAATTTATGCAAGTTTTGTATATACAAATAATAGTAATTAGCTACCCCTAAAAATGTTTCTAACTTTGATATATTTGTTGTGGCGGGAAGTTGAGTTTTATCATCATCATAATTTATTCAGTTGCGCATTTTGCGCCGCTGTGACCACTTGTTGTAATTCATGGTGCAAAATAGTGCAATGGGTTACTTTAAACCAGCGATGTTGTGGTTGCTGTATCCTTCCTCTCAGAATTGCCCCTCCCAAACCCCTGGTAAAACCTTTGACCTCTGAGGGGCAGCTCCACTTGGAACATCTGGGTTAGGGAGAGGCGTTACCTTCACCGGTCGATTTGGAAAAACCTGACTATGCTAAAGTAGTTTAGCCCATGCGACCTTTTGGAGTCATGTGTGCGTGTTGTATGTAGGCCGTGGAATAATACAGTTCAAATAATGCAATCCGTGGCCGTGGAATATTAATATTGAATAGTAATAGTGAATACTAGGCCGTGGAAATAATGGAATCTAATCTGTTCCAAATAAATTAGCTGTATTCTTTACCATAATCTCAACCGGTTTTTTAAAATTTCCAGGTGAACTCACCCATAAAATCCAATTTCTTTCCTGTAACTCTACGAGCAATTTTTTCCGAAGTTGCTAAACTGGTTTTACCAATTTTTCTCCATGTTTGTTCATTTATAATGGTGATATCAGACCCTGTATCCAGTTGTAGTTTTATTTTTACATTTTAAAAAACAAATTTCCTCTCTTGAGATGTTTCTAGCTCAGTTGAAGACACGTTTGACGAATTTTTCATTGTAGATTTTCCTTTAAGTTTTTTTTTACATTACACAAAGCATTTGCCACATCCACAAGCGTACTTCTATTTTTTTAATTTTTTTTCCATTTTTTGTATTTACAATGAATAAATTTGTGTCCAATCTTCCCATATTCGTAGCATCTTTTGTTCCTGAAAAAAAAATCCAAAAAACAGTCACTTTTAAAATGTTTCCTATCACAACCATAGCAAGCATTGTGTATTGACAAAGATGTATAATGTTGTTTTTTTTTGCATGCTCTCTTTGGTGTTTCGGAAGGTCTATACTACTTTTTCTTAAATGGTCGGACGATACGTACATGTGAAAAGCCTCTTTCCTCAATACTTGCAGTATCGAGTTTCAGATTAACCATGTGTTGGCACTCTTTCGCTAGAGAGTTAATTTTGAACCCATCTCTACTTTAGACACTATCATAGCTCTTATTTCAACATCCTTATTAGTATTTAAGCCCTGTACAAAGATTAGGCATTTGAATAAATCCGGTGTTAATTCATTCAATTTAAACTCACATTCCCGGTTCCACTATTCCAGCATAAGTGACAAAATCTTCATTGCCAACATTTACTAAGTTAAGACATTGCCAGCGTGTATTAAATAGTGAGCACCTATCACTGAAATTTTCCGACAGAATTAATACAGATTCATCAAAATTTATCTCATGTTTTTTTGTTGTTGTTGTAAAATAAAATTCACATACTTTGCATGTTCCGCAGGAGACAGTTTTCTTAATAAGAAGTAAATTTTACTTTTCATCATCCCAGTGCAAACAATCCTTTTAAAAAATTTTCTTCGTATAATTCAAATTACGCTTTTAAGTTGGCGCCTAAGTGGGTCGTCAGTGATGTTTTTGACTTGGTTCCTCAGGGAGTTTCGGGTCTTCCAACATCATACTCCCCATCACCAAATCGACCCAATCAGGGGAGATCAACCCCTGATTCCCCCTTTTAATTAAACGCTAACAGCCACTCTGGCCTTTTTAATGATTAAGAGGAAGAAAGACCACGTCTTCCGCGCATCCGATTGGATGTTTGTAACAACCAATCCGGTGCGCGAAATATATTTTAAATGGCCCGCGGTGGGGACTGGCTTCTTTTCTTATTTCGGTGGATTGCGGTTTCGATGGATAACCGAGGAGGTAATCTAAATGTTCCTAAATCTTCTTAAGTATTGTATGATTTAATTCTTTGCCGTTTTTATTTTGCTTTTTCTTTTCTTTGGCGGGGATACAAAAGCTCAACTCTATTATCTTATCGTTTAGACTGTATCTTGCATGTTGACAATATATATATTTCACGTCTATACAAAAATGACATTAAAAAAAATGTAAAATAAAATAAAATTACAGTAAGCACTGTAATATTCCTTAATATTGATTATATACAAATTTGAAGTCGTTAAATATAATAGACGACGAAATGATCTTGAAGTAAATCTATTATTAACGAAGCTTCATAATATGTTTATATGTATGTATCGCTTGAAACCGCTGACAATTAAACTAATAAAATAAAAATAATATACAAACAAATATATATATGGTAATGATCGAGGGAAAAAAACACTATAAATACACTACGTGGTTACGATTCCGATTTAAAATATATAAAAATGCGACATGTTCGTATGAATTTGAAATAATAATTATAATAAGGTGGAAATGTTATTTCTTCATCTGGATTTTATAAAAATTCGCTAATTGAATTAGCGACAGCATCCGGAATGAATATATCTGACGTTCTTTCTTTCGTTGTTGCTGTTGCAATTGTTGCTTCAGTATTTGAACCATGACCGACATTAATTGTTCCATTTTTCTGTAGTCCAATGAATTGATTTTTGAATATCCAAGTCAGGTTATTTATTTGTAGTTCCGTCAAATTTGTAGTTTCAAGTCTCGTCAGTTTTTTGAAGTGGGAAATATTCACTGAATAAACTGTTGAGATATTTTTTCTTCTGCCTTAAGTTTAACGCGAATTGTTCGTCACCACTTCAGTGACGTACGGTGGCCGTTAATAAGTAAGTATAACTGAAGACGTCAATGATAAAATAAAACAGTATTTAATTACAAACGCAAATAAATACTTAACAAGAACCAAAGAATAAAAGTCAACTAAAGATAACCATTTCAGTTAATAACCTGTTAGTAGCGCAATTCGACTTAACGTCCGGTAAATCCTAAATCCAAATCATACACGTGTAGGGGACAGTGTGGGTTTTCGTGTTGTTCAATTAGAAACACGTGCGTTTATTTTCCGCTAAAAGGGTCCAACTACAAGAACATGGTGGACTTATTCAGTCCAACCGAAGATGAAAAGAAAACAAAAAAAGACCGATATATATATATATATATATATATATATATATATATATATATATATATAAACAAATATATGTATTGAACAACACAATTTTACAATAGACGTAGACATTAACATTTGCGTGTTTGTGAACATTCGTGTTTGTTCTTTGGTGAATGTTCGTACGTACGTGTATGTGTGTGTATAATGTTCATGGCGTCTTCCCGCAAGTGGGAAACGCAATCTTTTGCGAGAGCTCACATTGTAGAGGTGTTCGCTGAAATGATGAAATGAAAAAGAGAACGAGGCGAGAAGTCGCCCAGTATTTATAGTATAGGGAGAGAGACCCCTAGTGAACAATTAGGGAATTAAGGAGGAGCTAACTCCGACAGACATAAAATAAGTTACATTAATTCAACTGGATAGTTCCACTCAATAATCGAGATTTTTTGTATATAAAAAATACAATTTTTGGCACAAGGTCTAAAGGGGCGATGGGTTGAGGCTGGTAGTCCTTTACTATCTTATACCTAGCTAATTCGATTCACGACCTATTCACTCCTTACAATTTGCACATCTAACACAAGAACCAATCCATCGCCACACAACCCTCCATGTGTCATAATACTACCAGAAAACCTACAAAAAACACCCCATGATATAAAAATCTAATGAGCATAAAATTCTATTTATACAAATCTGTAGATGATAGCGGAGATGGGATGAACCCCACAAAAAAAGCTAAAATAAAAAAAAAGATATAAAGTTAACTGATATTTGATCCGTGAACCCCTCAGTATTCTGCCTTTAGACAAAATCAAGTTACTCTCTCACTAAGGGAGAGGAAAAAATTTAAATAAATACGGCCATGGGGAAAAAAGAAAGCTGACCCAGTGAAGATGAAAAAAGGTGGTGGTGGTGGTGGGGGGAGGCGAAACTAACTGGGGAGGTTGCGAATCTTAACTTGGATCATAACCAAAAGAGAAGCCGGAAACAACTCTTGCTCCCTTTAACTAGGTAAACAAAAAAAGGTCTATCTTAACCAGGAGAAGGGCTTCAGAGTGAAACAATCCCGATGTGACTTTAGGAGAAACTAAAAAAGAAAATCAAGGCTAGCCTCGTTCATGCGAACCAATTTAGACTTAGTCCCCCAACTTTCACTGAAATCTATCGAAACCAATCATTTTCTATTAGTTCTAATCTTCATCTTGAGCTGATATTCAAAGAATCGGATTAGATCCTGATGAGACTAACGCTCACAAGAATTCCTCTAATCGCGTCTTGCAAATCACCATTCAGGTCGTGGCCAGCAGCGATAAAGACACCATCGACTTCACCCCAGAATACGGTGGCAACACAGTGTCACACGCGTATGCGAGATCAATGAGCACGAGCTTTTCAGGAGCGATACGAGCCAACTCGCCGACATGGTTCCATAGGGGGCGGACCCGAGAACAATGATAGGAGTGCGAAGCCGTCTCCTCTAAGGCAAGGTCACATCGTTGATAGTCTGGCAAATCCGCCAAGCCCCATATGAAGGCCTTGTCATTGAGCACCTATTCCGAATCAATCACCAGGTAAAGGAAAAACAGAGTTGCTGAGGTAATCCGCCATTTGAACCCAAGACTAAAAGGAGACAAGTCGAGCAGGTCACGTTGCAGATACTTCGCGACCCTTCCATTAATTTAAAATAGAAGTCTCCCCTAGGCGGAGAAAGGTCACTGGACCGAGGATTCAACTTCGAGGCCGATTGACACTGGAGAAGGAATCTCGCTCGATCCCGGGGCTTACGAAGGCGTGTACGGGCTCCCTCTTGATCTTAGTGTTGCAAAGCCAATGCATGATATATATATATATATATATATATAAAGTGAACATTGAAGTCAACACTCAGAGGCGACAGGCTGTTTCATGCTAGACGCAATCGTCACCGACCTGACGATTGCGTCTAGCATGAACAGCCTGTCGCCTCTGAGTGTTGACTTTTTTGTTCACTTTTATATTTATATTTCATACGCTCTATCTCTGATATTGAGCACTTTATCCCATAAATATATCACACCTTAAAACTATATTTCTTCATACATACATGTTTATATATATATATATATATATATATATATATATATATATGAAATAGTGTATATTAAAATTAGCGTATGCTCAATATAGTTATCATGAATAACTATATATATATATATATATATATATATATATATATATATATATATATATATAGTTATTCAGGATTAACGATATTGGACATACACTATTTTTAAAAAATATATATATATATATATATATATATATATATATATATATATATATAAATATATACATATATATATGTGTAACAAGCAATTTTTAATACATATATAACGTTTAAATAATATATATATATATATTACTTAAATGTTATTTTTAATGATACTCATATTTGAGTCAACGCTCCGTTTTTTATCAAACAGTATATACATTTATTTTCGCCTCCTGGCCTGAATATTCGATAAAAATCTTAGAGAAAATATGAGCTCTCCGTTCTCTAATAGGATTTCTCGAATATTCAGGCGGGGAGACGAAAGAAGATAAACATTGAATAAATAAACGTGGTGTTTATTTAAATACGAGATACCTCTCCAATGCTGTTCGTCTTACTTTGTCATTGTCTAACTTGAGTGGACCCCGGGCTTTGTATAGGGTGGGAAAAGTAGCTCTGACCATAATCTCGAATTAAGGACCGCAGTATTGACTAAAACAGTAATTTATAAGGTTGAATAACTTTAAAAATATTTGCGTTAGAAACTAAAAAATATATCTCATTTTCTAACCAAAATAATCGAGATACAATATGGAGTAATTAAAAATACTAACGATGAAAAAATTAAAAACAAAAAAATAAAAAGAAAAGAAATAGGAGTTGAATTCGATAGTCTCAGTTACATATTTGGATACATCGGATGCCATGAATATAAATTTAAAGTTGTGCGTCTATGTATCTTTAAAGTTTCGATAAGAACTGTCGTTTCTTGTATGCTTCTCGCCTTTACTACTTTAAAAGAAAAAAAAAATTCAATCCATGTAGGACGATAGAATCAGGAAGACGCAACTGGTGACTGACGGTGAAATAAAGAAATGAGAAAGACGTTAGTGAAGGGAAGAGACAAAAAAAACTGGATTCAGGAAGACAGATGACGACGATAGTTGGTGACAGATAAGTGAGAATCCGGAAAAGAGTTCCACGGGCAAGAAACAAGAAAAGAAGAAACGATTAGAATAGAACTTACGGTTGCATCTAGCTATTTCAACAGTAAAACGATCAGATCTACTTGTCAATCTAGTAGTACAAGTAAATTATAGTCGTGATTTCAATAGCAAAATGCTTATAAATCTATAAATACAAGTTCTTTCTTGGTTAACTTTCTAACAAAGTTTTTTTTCCATATCCATATTCTCCAAGATCACTATAGCAATAACTGAGCAGTACTATAAATAATAAAAAATAACCCGAGACATGGACAGTGGAACGAAAACATTCTACCCCCTCCCATAAAGGAGTTCAATTCAGAATTCACTGTAGGTTAACCAGATCAATATAAACTTGAAGAAGACCGGGAGCACAACGACCGAAACGTTGTTATAACAACAGTAAAGATGAGGACAATAATCAGAATATAAATATTGTAAATAATTTTTCTAACTTTGTCTTTCAATTATATATATATATATATATATATATATATATATATATATATATATATATATATATATATATGTATCACAAATAATTTTAAAAGATTTGGTGGCGGTCTCCTCGCACCAAAACAAGGACAAAAGTCCATATAAGCATATGTCCGCAAATTCTCCATTTTCGAGGTAGTAAGTTTAAAGAAAGTTTACGGTAGATTGCGCTGTTTAGACTAGGTTACATTTGTCATTCGTGTACAGTTGTGGTTAGTCTGTCTTTAACGTTTAACGTGCGTAGTAGTGAGTTAACTGTGTTACGTTCAACAATGGCAGGATATACATATTGTGTAGAGGCAAATGGTAATGAACACGAGGCTGCATGGCTGCACCAGATTGTGTTTCCAGGCCGAAGGCAGCCGAATTATTCAACCTTGGCCGCTGTTTATCGTCGCGTTACATATACATATTCGGTGGCAAAATAATCGAGTAAGACCGAGATCCGCCTGACCACGAAGAACACATTCAACATGGCCTTTTAGACATATGTTTATACGGACATTTTACCTTGTTTTGGCGTTAGGAACCCGCCCACAAAGTTTGTAAAATTATCTCAGATACACCATATATATATCTATATATCTATCTATATATATATATATATATATATATATATATATCGAATATATATCGATTTTATTTCAGTGGTATTCGTTGTAGCATAACTGGCAAGTAAAATTAAAAATCAATGCCCAACCAAGTTATTTATATCGCAAAAGCATCGTTGTTGTTACTATGCTATGCTGCATAAGTATTTAGGTTTTACTTCGATTGGTTTTTCTTGGTGATATGCAAAAAAGCTTCATATTTTAAAAGTCAGTATATATTATATAGTTTTTAACACAGACGTCATAGCGTGATTGATATCTGAAATATTTTCTTTTTTATTAACTTTTTAGATTGTTCTTCTAGATCTGTGTACTTTCAGGTCGTTGGTGATCATAGCTCTCCATAACTTCCAGTCCTTTGTAGTCCTTAATAACGTTTTTTTGCCATTTCTCGGAAAACCGGCTACGCCATTTACTCGCTCGAGCTCGTTATGTAGCCTGTCCATGGCTTTCATTTGCCCCTCATACGTTCAATCTGTGCTGTGTGTATCAAAATTTCCAAGTCCTCTTTCCTCATTATGTGCCTCATTTAACCGTCTCTTCCTGATGTTAAGCATGCGTTCTTTTGTGTCTTTTCGACGTTGTTCCTTCCTTGATATTCTCAGCATCCTTCAGTAGAACCACATTTCTGTTTCTTCATGTCTCTTCTTCAACTGTGAAGAGATTGTCGAGCATTCATTGCCATAGAGGAGGACTGATATTACATAAAAGTTCAGTATTCTTTTCTTTGTTTCTATTGGTTCAAGTCTCTTCTTTGTCAGTGAGGAGATTGTACAGAATTCACTGCCATATAGGAGGACTGATATTAAATGACAGTTCAGTACTCTTTTCTTTGTTTCTGTTGCTTCAAGTCTCTTTTTTTGTCTGTGGGGAAATTCTCTAGAATTCACTGCCATATAGGGTGAATGATACTACATAACCTTTCAGTATTCTTTTTTTTACTCTTTTCTAACGATATCTTTTCATTAGTTAATACTTTTCTCAGCTTTAGCAAGACATTTTTCGCTATCCCAATGCAACTTCGGATTTCAGTGTCACATATTCTGTCTTCTGTTGATAAGATTTTCAGATATCTAAATTTTCGCACCTGTTTCATTTCAGTTTCTCCAATCTGTAATTTTCCTGTTGAGCTGTCTCTTTTGTTAACAACCATGCACTCCATGACCTGAAGTTGATGTTTCCACCGGGTGATGACGATAATGTTTCAAGTAGCGTCATCACCTGGGCACTGCCGGTAATCTCAGGTATTCCCAAGATGCTTTGCAAGGCAGGGATTCCAGGAAATAATCGCGAGTGTACAAATCACAGAAAGGACAACTTGGGCTCTCTCTCGACACCCGATCATAATGTTCCTGAACTATTCACGCCCATAAAATGAGATGCACAATGCGGAAGCACCTGATAGACATACCGAAATATTTAAGGTCAGGTAAAGGGCAAGCAAATCTGAGGTACTCAAGGGGATATTTGCTGTCACCCATTTTAATTCCAATATGCTCATGCTAACACCGCCAATGAATTACATTCAGAAGTTTTTCCTCGTGTAGCATCAAGACATTTATTATTATTGTTGACCATGTTTGCCGTAGTCTCTGAATATGGAATCCATGAAGTCCGTAATCTCTTCAATATCAGAGGTTGGCAGTATAGATTCGGAGAAAGTAGCGGCTGTTAATTCTTTAAGTCTTTGATATCAGGTTGGCAGTAAAGATATTTTGGGAGAAAAAACAAAATGGCTGCCTTTATACACGTCGGATTGAATATTTTGAGCTTTCTGATTGGTTAACCCTTCTATTGGTGAACTATAAAATGAGTCAGCTCATTTTAACTGGCCCACTAGTACCAACGTACCCCCAAATTCTAACAATTATTATTATTATTATTATTATTATTATTATTATTATTATTATTTGTGTATGTCATGTATGCTGCTTTATATCCTGTAGAGCCAGGATCAAAGTATGGTCCTTAGACACTATAGGAAAATTGTCATTTAATTGATAGCACTTTTCTTAGTATATGAGATGTTCCTAGTAGGGCAACTTGTATGGTGGTGTTACCTGAGACACAATTATTAAAATTGTCTATATTTCTTTTCTCGCGAGGCCAGGATCTCCGATTACAGTCAAGTCTCAGTCTTCATTTTCTGCATCGTGTTAATCTCGATTTCAAGGATCTTTTGAAAACTTCGCGAAAATATTTCATGAAGTTGTTTCTCTTAGATGGTACTGCTATGTCAATAAGCATACACTTCCTGAATTTCTTGTCTGGCAATATCAGGTCTGTTGGATTTTATTTCCTTGTCGGTTTCAATTGGCAGGTCCCAGAGGATAGTTACATAGTTATCTTGGATAACTATGTCTGGTTGGTGGTCATACCATCTCTCAGTGGTTTCGATTTGGTGCTTCTTGCATATCTTCCAGTGCACATATGTTATATCTCTGCTTATATATATATTTGATTTCTATTGCATATACATTTCCTTTCGGATCCCTACCTGATACATAAAGTCATACATATGACATTTTCTACTGAGAAATTTTGTAATAAAAATTACCTAGGATCACTCATGTCTTTTCGGTATTATCATTTTGCAAAATGGTTTCCGCCTCCACTAATTTAAACGATTCCAAAAAAACAAAAACTGTATCCAGTATAGTGTCCAAAATAAGAAGACCAAACCAAATTATGGGCTGTGTATGCAAATCCATTAGGTAAAATGTTCTTCTGAACTAACATTGTTTCATTTAACAATCAGAGGATTTAATGTGAAATGAAATGAGACACAAAAACATGGAATTCAAACAAACAACAATGAATAAATGCATTAACAAGACATGTTACATAAAGATAAAGAAAGAAACGAAGTTGAAGTTATGAACAGTTCAATACAATCATCAGTCTGTTTCACTGAAATACTTACATAGCTCGTCTCTATTGGAGCGAAAGGAGACTTGTCTTTTTGTTTTGAAAATCAAAGGGAAGAGAGGAAGAAGTATTCAAATCTCATGCCCCCTGTGATTATTGTTAGGAGCGCTAATCAACAGTCAATTTTCAGTATTATTTTTTAAAATAATTTACTAACATCGTAGTAAAAGGAAACAATATAGCGTGAATATTGGGTAATGTGACTGTAGACATAGGTTTAATTTGCGAAGGTTCACGCGTGTTTAGTGGTAATAATAAATCTCGCGGTGGCGAGATTTCACGGATTAGTCGCAATCACGTACTGACGAGAATTGAGAAATTTTATAGATGGAGAGAAAAAGGGTTTAATATTTTGGGGTCTTTTTTTTTTTTCGTTATTTTATTGGAAATTTTTTCCAAACAGTTTAAAATTATTGTGGCAGAGTAAAAAACCAAAAAAAAAAACCAAAAAAAAAAACAAAAAACAAACGGAACAAATACATGAGTTGCCTGGCTCTAGATTTCTGTGGACGAATTGGTCAAGCTGCTGTCTATAAGAGTCATAATATTGGATGCAGGATTTAATATTTTTAGACGATACTTTTTTTATTCTTACACCATACGTATTTTTTGAAGTTCTCTGGTATAAAATCAACTGAGCATAGGAAACAACCTCTTCCCACTTTACTAGAGATCATTTTTCTTCCATTATTGTCATGGTCCAAGTTCCTTGTACCACGGTGACAGTCCAAGGTTAGAACCAATGAAAGAATAACACTAACACAGGTATGGAATACAACGCTATGTTACAACAGAAATATAATACAAAGAAGTAGAAGTATTAGTAATTACTATCAGATTTGGTTAGAGTGAACAATGTTGTCTTGACAAGTATCACTATTCCAATGTCCTTACAATATGCTCTCAATTATCTCTCCTCGTCTTACAATCTCCTCATACCTCTTGAGAGGCTCAGTATTTATAATATCAGGAATAGTCCATTATTATTATGGGTAAGTTCCCATAACAATTATCTTCCGAGAATATGTGGACGATGAAATGGATAGCGGCTCGGATTGGGATATCGGAAATCGAATCCCAGTCGTCTTCATTACAATCACTTACGCCCAAATACTCTGGGGAAAAGCATGAATCTGTTGCCGCCTTCCTCAGCTATAGGTTAAATAGTAAGACTTATATCTGGAAAAATCAGTGTGATCTCCCAAAATTGTGAATGCAATATTCACCCGCACAAATAGAATTATTTTTATAATGCAAAATGTTTAGTATTTGTCTATATTTCAGAGATGAGGTATTATGTACACTATTTACATCTCAACGACACATGGCACAGTGGATAAAGGCGTTTGTTAGATCCAGTGACAGGACCCAAAGAGTGTGAGTTCAACACCCGCTTAAGGCAGGAGAGAACATGCAGATGGGAATCAAAAGGAGATAACTGACAACTGACATCCATTAAACATGGCAAGTTGATCTAGAACAGTCTTCACCAGTGAGCGAAATAAAGTGTTCAGTTCACATTCCAACCACCTGAAGAAGGCCGGAGCGTACAACAGCCGAAACGTTGTAATAAATATGGCGACAAAGATGAGGACAATAGTCCGAATAATGTAAATAGTGTACATAATACCTCATCTCAGAAATATAGACAGATACTGAAGGGCCGAAACGTTGTAATAAATATCCTAACTAAGATGAGGACAATAGTCCGAATAATGTAAATAGTGTACATAATACCTCATCTCAGAATTATAGACAGATACTGAAGGGCCGAAACTTTGTAATAAATATGGCAACGAAGATGAGGACAATAGTCCGAATAATGTAAATAGTGTACATAATAACTCATCTCAGAATTATAGACAGATACTGAAGGGCCGAAACTTTGTAATAAATATGGCAACGAAGATGTGGACGATAGTCCGAATAATGTAAATAGTGTACATAATACCTCATCTCAAATATAGACAGATACTGAAAGGCCGAAACATTGTAATAAATATGGCGACAAAGATGAGGACAATAGTCCGAATAATGTAAATAGTGTACATAATACCTCATCTCAGAAATATAGACAGATACTGAAGGGACGAAACGTTGTTATAAATATGGCAACGAAGATGAGGACAATAGTCCGAATAATGTAAATAGTGCAAAATGTCTAGGATTTAAATAACCCATGAAGTGTTGATAAGCCGTAGAAAAAATCAATAAAAAAGCAAACATAACAAATCGAACATTCATTGCTAGTAAAAGTCTCAGTTAAAGGTATAATGTGTGTTTCAGTCAATAAAAAGGGTTGAACCGTTTTCTCTTTTTTTATAAAAGATTTGATCTTGCACTATAAAATTACAATTGCACTGGAAAAAAAAATGAAGTCAGTTAACATGTGAGTTAGTTGAATTTTTCTGATATTTTTTAAATATCAAAAATGAAGACATTAATTATCGAGAACAAATTCTCTCAACTGCACAGAGGATGAAATCTTCGTTAACCAAATCATACGCTGGAATATGTTTTCAAAACTAAGAAGCGAATTTTAACAAAGATTACAAAATAGGAAAAATCAAATAAAGTAATTCAAGCTCAATATCCAACAATACATTTTTATAGCAAGATGACAACAACGCATTTTTATAAGATGACAAGCAATACATTTTCATAGTAAGATTACCATATATACATTTTTGTAGTAAAATGATCAACAGTATATTTGTACAATAAAATGACCAACATTCTATTTTCATAAGAATATGACCACCAATAGATTTTTATAGTAAAATGACCAAAACTATATTTTCATAGTAAGATGACCAACAATCAATTTTCATAAGAAGATGACCATCAATAGATTATTTTATAGGAAAATGACCAACAATACATTTTTACAGTAAAATGAGCAACATTTTCATAGTAAGAAGACCAATAAGCAATTTTCATGGGAAGATGACCACCAATAGACTTTTATAATAAAATGATCAACAATACATTTTCATAGTAAGATGACCAACAATCAATTTTCATGAGATGACGATCAATAGATTTTTTATAGCAAAATGTCAAAGAATGCATTTTCATAGTAAGATGACCAACAATTCATTTTTATAGTAAAATGAGTAGCAATGCATTTTTATAGTAAAGCGATCTATAATAAATTATTATAGAAAAATCACAAACAATATATATTGTAGTAAAATGTCCAACGATACATTTTCATTGAAAAATGAACAAAAATATCTTTTTATAATAACATGACCAACAATTTGTTTTTCATTAGTATTTCATAAATCAATCTCTTTTTTTCAGCAATTTAAAAAAAAAATTCTGCCATCAGTTAAAAGATGGACTTCACTTAAAAATCCTTCTACCAAATACAATATTGGAAATGATATCAATACTATCTTCACAATTGTCCATAACGTGCGATATCGGACAGAAATTTTCATCAAAAATCCTTTACCTTTCCAAGAGCCAGATCAGGCTTAAAACAGAGGTCTGTTGCTTCCCTGTTCTCACTTTCTTGTCTCGATAGAGTCCAAAAGCGTTTCCGATTCTTCTTGTGGGTGACAAACTATTTTCCACCTATCAACCTCTCTCTTAAAAGCGCGAGCTGGCAAGCCTCTCATGGCCCTATCTCTACACTCCTTGCTTTAGGCAGTTTGAACCTTCTCGGCTAGTATCCGCCATTCTACTTACATAGAAGCTAAGCACCTACACTCCGTCCGTATTTCCATCGGTAAATTCAATTTGAGCAGCCTCTTTCCGCGAAGCACGGCTCTGTGGAACTGTTTCCCAAGAGGATGTTTTCCTGATCACTACAATCTTAACCTGTTTAAGCCTAGGGTTAACCATTATCTTCCCTTCCTATCCGCATAAATTGCATCTTAATGTAATTCTCTGCTCCAGGCCTTGTACAAAATGAACATTACTGTAAAAAATAGAAGCCCTAAGTATCATAGACAGGAAACTACTAGAAAACCTACAGAAAGTAATGAAGGAAAGACAGAAGAAAGGACTAAGCAACAATTCGTAGAAGTCAGGATTTATGGTTGTTATTAAAAGCAAATTACAAATTGGAGATGCCAAAGTCAAACTGGTGCAACTATTTAGATATCCGGGAAACGTAGGAACAGAGGACGGAAACTGTGATACTGAGATCCGAAGGCCAATTGCGATAGCGAAAGATGCCTTCCAAAAGCTATGTAAAGTATTAAGTAAAAGAAAAATGTACTTACAAAATATGAAATAAAGCACTGAAATGTTATATAATATCAGTACTCCCCTATAGTAGTGAATGCTGGACAGTCTCCCCAGAGATGAAGAAGAAATTTGAAGCAAAAGATATATGGTTCTACAGAAAGATGTTGAGAATACCATGGACTGAACATATAAGCAATAACGAAGTTCTAGAGGTGAAGGTAACGAAAAGGACGCATACTTAAAATCATGAAGACAGAGTCCAAATTTCTGTGGTTCATAAAACGGAAAGTCTTAATATTGACCAAATCAAAGTCATATAGATTGGCCCAAAAACATTCCTGATTTAAATCCAATCGAGAATCTGTGTTCAATCTGCCAGGAACGACTGCGTTGAATGCCCATACGAAGTACTAACATGTGCACTGGGTCATGTTTCATTGGAAAAATAGGAAAAAAAAATTAAATAATAACGGAATTACACGTTTTGTTTCATTTCATTTGCAAAAGGGTGTACATTTTCCTAAGCGTTGTCTTCACATGCAGATTCTCCCTGTAAAAAATATTTCTGATTAACTTTTGATCAGGTTGCGTTCAGCCACTTCAAATTCGGCAATCGATAAACAATTATATCCTGACAATTCCTTTTCTTTTCGCAGTTTGGGGTCAACCAGAAATCGAAGGGTTCCAAATCGTGAAACAATTGAGAATTTCCGCTTGTATACCCTTTGTTGTCTGCAATGCAGCCGTGCGTTGTTGTGAAGAAGGTTCCACTTTCAACTTCTATTCGACGGATATGCCGTTTGAGAGCGCGCAAGGTTTCCTTGATTTCATGCGCGTATGAATTTCCATTGTGTAGCAAACGTATCACAAATCCTATGCTTGATCGCTTGATGCGTAAGGGAACATTATTTCGAAATGCCACCACACAGCTAACTAATACCAAGCACATTTGAAAGGAATTTTACATACGAAGGAATCCATGTTTAGCCATTTTTCTTTGGTCACTACCAGCAATATCACAAAGTGATACGATGATAAAGAAAAGCATTTATTTCAAGTTTTATTTTTCGGAAGTTTTGTTGTATTTAACTCACGTTTTTACAGTTTTCATCTTTCGGGAGTCGTGACGCTTCATTACGCGGGCGATCATGGTTCTCCACAACTTCCTGTCTTTTGTATCTGTTTGTAAGTTTTATCGTTAAGCTATCACTCTTTTCTGTCGTAGTTAACTTGTCTAACTTGGCTAACAGTCTAACTCTCTGCCTTCGGGAGGATAGGAACCCGGACGAGGCTCCATTGAAGGGCAGAGTCTCGTTCGGGGTGGTTGACTGCCTCTGAACCCGTTTATGCGGTTTCAAAGAGGGAATATTTTGGGCCGAGCCTACGGACTCGGAGATCCCACGTTAAACCCGGCCTTGTGCCACATGTAACCCTCGTGGGGGGGGATAGCTAAATATCACTCTTTTCTGTCGTCCATTTACTCAAGTTTGTTTGCTATCTTAAACTCTACTCTCCATTGGACCTCCTGAAATAAATACATCCTGTGAATGTCAGATTTGCTAAGCTTTCTTTCCTCGTCATGTTCCCAAGAAATTTCAACTGTCTTTTCCTGATTCGATGTAAAAAATAGCCTCCATTTTTGTTTCCATATTCCCTAAAATTTCGTCTTTGTTTACCTATCACTTTAAACAGTTCCTTGCTTTGCATTTTATCAAGGGCTTTTGCATAATCCAGTAAACCTTGTTGCATTTGTAATGACCAAGGTTTCATTGTAATTTAGTAAATTGCCTTTATCAGAAATTCCTGGCAAATAACCCCCTCGTGTCTACTTTTTACAAAGCTCAGACATATTTTTCCAAATCAACGAAACTTATTAAGTGATACTGTAACAAGTCGTCAGATGTTTTCCCTAATTAGAGACGCGATGTGGTTGGAGATCATACCTATCAATTAACACTCGCATATATATATATATATATATATATATATATATATATATATATATATATATATATATATATTCATCCAAAGGCAGACTGTTTTACTGTATCACAGCTCATCAGTGTGGCTAGACATGCGATTGCTTCAAGTCAGGATGCATCAATTGACATCAGTCGGATTCTGTCACCCTTAGGCTATCATTTATATATATATATATATATATATATATATATATATATATATATATATATATATATATATATATATATATATATTATAATGCATATAATATATTATATAATATACATAATAATTCTTGAAGCTATATACATAAAACAGTTGAAGCCTAACCTGAACAATTAAACTATGAAATCTCCACAAATATTCTTAAATGCCTATAATTTATAACAGAACCAATTGGTTTATACCAACGGCTTCCTATACTTAATAATTCTCGTTTTTAACTCTCGCGTGGTGATGTGTGACGTCATGAGCTGCGACCCTATTTTTGCTTCCGCGTCTCGTATATACGAGTTTGTCGTTACTTTGAAATTTTTCAAGCAGCAAGGGCGGACTATCATTGTTGTTTCGTCTGTGTGTTGTTTGATTTATTGAAATTGTCATCTTTGATAATGGCTTATGTAAGCCGAAAGCTTAGATTGGATTTAAACATGTATCAATGTGGTGATTCTCTTTCAACGATAATGTGATTAAGCTTATCAGACAATATGAAAGGAACTTACTTAAAATAAATAGACAAAACTTGTCTATATTATTTAATTAAATATGCATTAATATATATAATTATATATATATATATATATATATATATATATATATATATATATATATATATATATATATATATATATATATATATGATAGTTTATTGAAGAATTTTTTTTTTTAAATGAAACAAAATGTGATGTATTTTATGGGTAATAATAACATTGATTTTGATTTATTATATATTTTTGTCTTTTGACTAAATTTCCTTTAATTATATATATATATATATATATATATATATATATATATATATATATATATATATATATGTATGTATATATGTATGTATGTATAATGTATTTGAAGTATTTTTGCTCGTTATCGTATTGCAATATAAGATATATTCACTCCTTGAAAAAAAAAAACAAAAATTTTAAATGAACATTTTATTCATAAATTGGCTTGTTATAGTTAAGGAAAGTTTTACAAATAAATGCCAAAATGTAAATTTCAAACACTTTTCTGCACTATATAATACAATATTCCTAAACAGAGCTATTTTTATTATAAAAATCAAAATAGTCCTTGAATAAAAGAACACTAATGAAGGACAGTTAATTAACTAAATATACTTTTTTTAAATCAATATGCAAATTAGTTAAAACCTGAAGAGTGATAGAATCAGCGTAGAATTAGCTAGTATATAATTCAAACATTGAACTTTTAGAGTATAAATTACTATATATATATATTAAGTATATTTTGGACTTTTCATCACCAGAATTTATTGGGTAATTGTGCACTTATTTCGTATTTATTCATATAGATTCTGTATGTTTCTTTAAATGTTGGATCTCTAATTATTTCTGTTTTCTCATCTTTACACTATATTAATTTTATCTTATAAATTCTCCCCCGGTTCTCTTAGTCGTGAAATAAAAATAATTGCTTGTACAGAAATTAAGGATCTACGTACATCACATCATCTTTAAGTGGCGGCAGAAGAATTATCATTAAACTATTTAAAAGGTAAGCTTAAACATTAATTTAATACTTAAATGCAGTGATTAATTTTGAGTTCTTTTGTAGTTTATTGATGCCTATCACATCTACTCCTCTCTAGATATTATGATCATGGCCAAACCAAGAGTCCTCCACAGGAACTCGCTTAAATGCCACCCGATAAAACTTTGGATACTATAAATTAAAATAAGTTATTTATTTTTAATCAAACATGAAATGTATAACGATAATGGCTAGTATAATATATTAATATATATTTTCAACATCTGTTTTACCCTAAATCTGAAAAATCAACGAAAAAATCGTTCCCTTTGCTTTAATTTTCTAGGGATTTTGAATGAGACACACATACAAGAACATACATACAATGTATATATATATATATATATATATATATATATATATATATATATATATATATATATATATATATATATATATATATATATATATATAAAAGAAAGAACAGTAAGATATTCATTGAAAAAAATATATATAATACCCCTACCAAAATTATAACTAATAACTGATACATCAAAAATACAGCGATAATGAACACGCAAACACCCCTTGTCTGGATGAATTGGATTTATCTGTAACCTTGAAATTGAATTATGATTTTGCCGTGTATTTAAAAATTATTTAATTTTAAAAGTTTCTCCAAATTCGCTTGAGGATGAAATGGGGAATAATGTCTTTAATTTAATTAAAATTAAATTCGGTGCTTTCAAGTCCATTTTTGAAACATGGTTAGAACTGTCATATATAAAAAATATATTTAAAAATTAATTTATAATTTATTTATATATATATATATATATATATATATATATATATATATATATATATATATATATATATATATAGAGAGAGAGAGAGAGATCTGAGAAAAAGAGAGATATATATATTTAAAAAATGTTTCTTTTCAAAATTTTGTAAATACCATTTTTAGTTTATTTTCAATCGTCATAATAACTTATATTGAGATTGCGTGATGTCTGTTTACATTCCACAATGTGTCTTAATTTAAAATTTTTGCGATTTCTTTCTATTTTATGCAAAAAAGTGGCTTTGTCTGCTATCTGTTTGATATATCTTTTAATAGAAATCAATTTGAAAACGGAGATGAATAGGAAAGTGACAAACATTACTTGAATCTACGAAAGATAAAATATAGGTTGTAGAAAGCTATATCGTGAATTTTCTATTATATTTTATTTTGATTTATATATATTAGATTTGTAATTATGTTTTATTTGTGAAATTTTATAGTTTCTTTTCGTTTATAATAATTTAGTTCCTTTTCTCAGCTTCACAAAAACTAATATTTAATCGCGGTTATAGTCGTCTGCTTTCATCCATTTTGATGTCTTTTTACAGACGACACATTGGTGTCTTTTGTTCTTATTCATGTCAGGGATTTACTTGAAGTGGATCATTTTGATAACCAATATTTTTCGGACATAATACTTTTCATTTGCTCCAATTTCTTACGCAAATTATTTCTATTGTTGCATAATTTTTTCATTTTTCCATTTTGTCGCCTTTTATCACAACTATCCCGCTATTAAAATGTCTCTGCCTGTTAAGCAAGCAACATGGAATAGACATTATAAGTCGTCTGATTTGAACAATGATGCTTATGGACGCATCACGTTAAAACAAAGGTTCCAGTACGATCACTGAAGTTAAGAAACGCCGAGCTCTGGCAGTACTGAAATGGGTGACTGCTTGGGAATACCAGGTAATGTAAGCTTAATAAATGTGTTTATGGTGTAATGGATAATGGCTTTTTAATTGTTAATTGAAGAGTTGGGTTTCAATTCCTGCTGGGTTTGTTACATTCACCTAAAAACAAATAAACTTTTAAAATTAAAAACACTCCACCACTTCCAAGCTTTGGAGTAATTAATAAAACTAAATCATTATTATTTCCCAAAAATATATATTTCGCTATTTAATTTAATCTAATTTTTCTAGATAATAAATTTTGTAGAAAGCGTGATAACGTGGAGTTGTAATTTTTAAAAATTCTATATCGTCTTTTTTGTTGGTTGACGCCATGCGTGTAAATTATGGCGTTTGTATTTTTGCTTATTTCTTGAAATCTTGTCCATTTAAAGAAAGTGCCTTTCAGTATCCTAGTTTTGATCTATCTTAGGCCGTCCTGGGTATGACAAACTACATCCGCGTCCTGAGTAAGACGATAAACTAACTACGTCCAACAGCAAGGCCTCTGATCAGGAGGTTTTGAGGAATGTGAAACAACCTCTTAATTGCTGGTGTTCCCAGGTCCACCCTGGCCCGAGGTGGTTATTGCCTGTTAGGGTCCCAGCTATTTTTCAATAGTTTCAACCCCCAAACTCAATTAAAACACTGTGAAAATGTAAAAATAGGTTTCAATAAAAATAAATACTTTGTATAAAAAATTATTATTACCAAATATACATTTTTGAAAAAATTAATATTACCAGCAATACATTTTTTGAAAAACAAATGTTACCAGCAATACATTTTTTGAAAAACAAATTTTACCAGCAATACATTTTTTGAAAAAACATTACCAACGAAGGAAAATTTTTACCAGAAATAGATTTTTGAAGGAAAAAATATTACCAGAAATAGATTTTTTGAAGGAAAAATATTACCAACAATGAAAATTTTGTCGGCATTAAATAACCCATTGAGATTGATATGCTGTAAAACAAAATAAACTAAACCTAATCTATCTTAGGTGAACTGAACATTACTAAAAAAACGGCAACCATTTTATGTACAGTGATCACAACAGAAAATTGTCATACGGGACAACATCCTAGAGAATTAAGGTGCTGGTTCGTGAATTTGGTAACATAATAATTGTGAGTTCAATCTCTGTAGCGGGCAGTATACACTTGGACTCAATGGAAAAGGGTGAGCAATATTAAAATCAAGAACTAGACGTGATATGGGCCGTTTGATGAGAATTCTCTGATCCTGCAGATTAAATAAAGAGTTCAGTTCGGAATTTCCGATAAGTTATGGATATAATGGAATATGCGTATACCTGTGTTCCCCATATGGAATATGATTGGCTTGTCCGTCAAAAATACCGACGGACGGATACTTTAAATGATATCAAAGATCCTTAGTCTGAGAACTAAGTCTATAATGACGCCGATTGGACTACGCCATTGATCTTACACATCTTACCTGTGACTACGACGCGTACCAGTCGATTACTGCTACCGTATTCTACTTGGTTATAGTAGCCAAAACTGCTTAGATTACTTCGTTCAAATATATCCCTTTCCGGGACATATCTGTTACTCGGATTGATATACACCTGCTGAAGCCCGGATGATACAACGGTTTCGAATATAAATAGTGTAAAAAATCAAATCTCATGGCAAAATATCATCGAATGTTCCGATAACTATATCTCTCTCTCTCTATCCCCTTTCTCTCTCTCTCTATATATATATATATATATATATATATATATATATATATATATATATATTCATTATATATATATATATTTAATTTATAATTACATGAATCATTCATACAAAAAAAAACAAATATAGAGGTTAATGATTTAAATGGCGAGAATACATCTTCGCAAACAATATAAAAAAGATACATCAACCCCGAACCTGTATATGAATGATATGATCCCTGTTTATAAATTCCAGTTGCATAAGGTCTTTTTTAATTTTTACAAGCTTTCGTCTGTTCCTACAGACATCCTCAGGTATGGAAATAGATTTGTTCTTGTTTTTACTTCTCGGTAATAAGAGGACAACGAAAATAGAGATGTAATCCGAAAAAAATGCTATGAGAAAATGTGTTATTGTTTTGGAAAACGTGCAGTCGCAACGCTGAGTTTGAATTTTAAATTTTAAGGTTGTGCGTTTTTGTACAAATATAGTAATAAGAGAGTTCTTTTGTACTGGTTGGTTAACATATATATATATATATATATATATATATATATATATATATATATATATATATATCAGAGTGTTTATCTATCTATCTATCTAAATGCTCTCATTTACCCAAATATATAGAGAACCCTCCTTGCCTCTCACCAGAGAGTCTCTCTTTCGCTTTCTTGGTCTCATGCCTTTCACTGACGTTAGGTGGAACAATTACATTGAATCAATACCTTCTTCCCCCTGCAAGAAAATTTGGTTCTCTGTGCCGCGCCGGAATGTTTTTCTCGCCTGAGTCCATCTTTCAAATCTACAAATCAACCATTCGTCCTTGCATTGAATACTGCTGCCATATATGGTCTGTTCATCACGAGGTCCTCGACAAAATCCAGAGACGTATATGCAATTGGATAGGTCCTGATCTGGCATCTCGACTACAATCACTTTCTCACCGACGGGCTGCGGCTTCTCTCTGCGTTTTCTACAAATATTTTCATGGCAACTGATCTGACGAGTTACTTTCACTGGTACCCAAACTGCATGAATTTAAGCGTGCTACTAGTCTGGCATCTCAGACCCACTCTTTCACTGTAAAAACAGTTAAATGTAACCGTCTCTTCTACTCTTCCTCCTATTTGCTTCCCTGAGAGCTATAATCTTCAAATATTCAAATGTAATGTCAACCGACATCTTCTGATCTCTTGATCTTGATCTCCGTCCTTATTTTTGCCCTTTCCTCAAACAATCTCTTTACTCCTGCTCTCACTTTCTGTAACCCATTACACGTTAATGACACCCATGCCTTGCTTAGGGTGATATGCTTAAAAAATGAACAGGCGAATATACATACATACATATATATATATATATATATATATATATATATATATATAATTATTTATTTAAAAATATGATTCCAATTGGCGACATAAGAGGTCTCATGTTTCAAAACAAGAGCCGAAAACTTCAATATAATTATTTGAATTAAATTGAGTTAAAATAAGCTCTGTTCCATTTTCAAGCGAAATTTTTTTTTGGAATAACGTATTTCTGAAATTTACGTGTTTTAATAATTGAAATCAAAATTTCCATGGTAACAGCTAGGGCGAATTGTTTAAATTGGGTAGGCGTGTGTTGGGTGTTAATAATAAGTATCAGTATAGAGTTACTTTCATAGATGTCAAGTCAGGGAAAGGTGGGGGTGTCTAAATTTGAAACGGAAGATTGTATTAACCCTAGTCTGGTATGCTTGTCTATGGAGATTTATTTATTTTTTTTATTTTATTTTTTTATGAAAGGGATTTGTGCATATAAAAAAACTGCCGTAACGTTTGTTTTTTGACGACATCATAAAGGGTTATCTTTTTTGTAGGGTATTTAAACTATTTATTTGGGCTATGGATTAATCAAGTTATTATATTGTATGCTTGTTTTTAGCTAATTATTCAAACCATGAATCTGATGATGTCGACAAAAAACCGTTATTCAAAAAAAAAAAATTTCGCTTGAAGATGGAACAGAGCTTACTTTAACTCAATTTAATTCAAATAATTATATTGAAGTTTTAGGCTCTTGTTTTGAAACATGAGACCTCTTATGTCGCCAATTGGAATCATATTTTTAAATAAATAATTATATTTATGCTCTACTTTTGTATCGAGCACTATTTTTAGAAAAAATAATAACTAAAATACTAAGGGACTTTGGATTATTTACCTAACCAGTTCCTTCCTATTTTTTTATATATTTTCATATATATATATATATATATATATATATATATATGAATAAATATAGTGTTAAGGTGTGCTATATTTATAGGAAAAAGTGTTCAATATCAGAGATAGAGCGTGTGTAAATATAAATTATATACATTGAAGTCAAGACTTTTTTTTTCAGGCTGTTTCATGCTAGACGTGGCCTGACGATTGCGTCTATCATGAAATAGCCTGTCTCCTCAAGTGCTGACTTCAATATTCACTTATATATATATATATATATATATATATATATATATATATATATATATATATGTGTGTGTGTGTGTGTGTGTGTGTGCGTGCAGTATATTGCAATCTTGACGGAATGTGTATGCAAAAGTGGGTTTGTTGGTGAATTTTATTTTGATTTAATGATAAATATTTTGGACGCATTGACGTTATTTATAACACCAGGTAACATCATCCACACTCGTTTCGATATTTCACTTTTAATTATTTAAACATTTCTAACGTAAAAACCTCACTTACATATATAAATGTATCCCCAAAGCAAATGCCTACCTAAAATTATAAGTAAACAAATGATTTAATCATATACAATTTACACACATGGAATAAAGAAATGAACATTCTAACTTTTTTCTGCTTACGATCACATCCCGTTGGTGTTGGGGGTGCATGCACTGATACCCTTGGGGAATGTATGAATCCACCTATTCTTCCCCCAGCTTTGGGTTAATTAGTAAGACTTGTATCATTAAATTATTATTATCTAATAAAAATTCCTGGAATCTAAAAATATTTTCTGGCTTTAAATAACCTGAAAAGGGTTGATAAACCGTAGGAAACGAATCAATCAATCAATCTACTGATTAAGCAAAAATAAATTTAAAGAAAAAATTAGTAACACTTGTAAAGTCTATTATCGCCAAAATATATTCTTAGAATCTAAAAATATTTTCTGGCTTTAAATAACCTGCAAAGGGTTGATAAACCGTAGAAAACGAATCAATCAATCAATCTACTGATTAAGCAAAATAAATTTAAAGAAAAAAATTTGTAAAACTTGTAAAGCATTATTATCGCCAAAATATATTCTTAGAATCTAAAAATATTTTCTGGCTTTAAATAACCTGAAAAGGGTTGATAAACCGTAGAAAACGAATCAATCAATCAATCTACTGATTAAGCAAAATAAATTTAAAGAAAAAAATTAGTAACACTTGTAAAGCATTATTATCGCCAAAATATATTCTTAGAATCTAAAAATATTTTCTGGCTTTAAATAACCTGCAAAGGGTTGATAAACCGTAGAAAACGAATCAATCAATAAAATCTAAATTTTCTATTTACCAGAAACAATAACACATATTTAAAGATTTACTGAAAACCGACGACCAACTCAACAGGGTCATACGGAATTGTAATAGAGATGCTAGCAACTTTAGATGCTTTCGTCATTCACAAAATGATAGACCTAATAAATTAAATTTATATGAAATACCTGAACATGAAAGTGTTGATATACCGAAAGATCTACGTAGATACATTTTCATAGCACTTCCTATAAAGCCAAGTGCAAATAAATATGTACTCTATCGGACAATCAGCCTAATAGGCTATATAACAAAACTCATTATCAAAATTCTGGTGTATAGTACGCGCAGCAGAATTATATTAGAGATAAAACAAGAGTGATGTGGTTTCATGAAAGATACTGGAGCAAGGAAAGCGATATTTAGGCTCAAAATCAAACCAGAAAGAACAATACAAAATCAGAAAGATGTGAACCTACGCTACAGATTATGCCAAAGCTTTTGATAAAGTACGTCACAAAGAAGTTTTGGAAATGCTAAGCAGCCATGACATATTTGCGAAGGGTATTAGAATAATTCAGAATCTGTACTAACTGTAAATCGCCTACATAAGGAAAGAAAATAAATTCAGTAAATATACAAACATAGAAAGTTTGGTAAGACAATGACGTGTCTTCTCATCAGACTTATTTAACCTATTTTTGTGACGTACGGTGACCATTAATAATTAAGTATAACTCAAGATTTCAATTTTAAGATAAAACAGTGATTAATTACAACCGCAAGTAAATACGTAACAAGAACAAATAAATAAAAGTCAACCAAAGTTAATTACCCATTTCAGTGAATAACTTGTTAGTAGCACGACTCGGCTTGTCCAGTAAATCTTAAATCAAAACCCAAATCATCGACGCCTATTAATTCACACTAATTCGACTGAATAGTTCCACTCAACAGTCACTCAATAATCACTGCAGTCAGTAGCCTGACACCCCTATTTATACACCTCGCGGAAAACATACATTCATAAATCACGTGTCACGTTCGAGCCTCGGTGTCGGTAATTCCTCATTTTCTTCCTCTACAGTGAAGCAATCCTGAAATAATTAGAAGTTCTATCAGATTCATTACTGATGGCCACAATCTTAACATAAAATATTCATATGACACAGTAAGGAAACTAAATGAACTCTTACAGTGGCAGAATAAAACATGGGTTTGTTCTGTTGGTGAAAATGAAGAAGTAATTTATATTTCATTCATCCGATCAGGTCATTCTCGAAGGTAAGCAGAAAGCATATAAAATGAGTAAGAAAAAGTAATTACATTCAACGACACAAACACTAAGTTTATAAATCTACCAACAAAGAATTTGTCTGCTGAACCCTAGAAAACTTTACTTATCCTAAATATTAAAATAATGACTACTAATTCCAAGACAATCAAAGATTTGGTTAGTAAAAGACATGGAATCAGCAACGTATTGGAAACTGGTATAAAGACAGACTGTCTACGAAGCCATCAGAAATAGAAAAGTGTGTTTATGAAAACAGAAAAGATTATTGTTGAGTTAAGTCATCGAACTCCTTAGCAATACATAGAAATCAAAGAAACAAAACTTACCATAATTTATTATTTTTAAAAATGCTTTCTCGATAAAAATGAAAGAAAAAAAACTTTTACAGAGAAAATACCTTGGAGAGATATTAATAGATAATCAATATAGAAGAGTAAGTAAAAGAAAATTATCCACCCTTTCGCCATAACCTATTTTTAGGATTGTCACTCTGCTTTCTGCTCATGTGTGCTTATAGTTGGTACTATTGTGGTCATAGGATCAAAGTTTCAGCTTGATCACGTCAGTTTTCTTGCTGCTGTTACAGTGTAAACATGGCCGCATTAAAAAGAGTTGGCACCAAAAAAAAAAGAAAAAAAATTTACATTTTCTCATCAGAATCTATCTTGCAACTTTATAAGTCTACCATTCATCTGCGCATACACAGAAAATACAGAGATGCAGGCATGATTTAAAACTATGGCATGAACATTGGGTCCAAAATATAGAGCTCTATCTTTGAGGAGCCATTCATAGAGGTTTTTCTTGGCCAACTGTAGTCAGATTTTTATACTTATTCATCTATAATACGCACCCCTATTTACAAACTCGATCATAATGGATAATACACACTCCTAACTTTGGACTACAAAACTCTCTAACAATCGATAATACGCACTGGTTTTATCAGTATTTGTAGCAGGTAAATTTAACCTTTGCTCAACGCTTTATCTTGTTTACATTAACTAAAAATAAATTTTTTTTATAGCTTGCATAACATTTCGGAACACAAAATATACATGCATTTCAAGAAGAAAATTATAGAAAATTCCATATTATATAAGCAAGTACAAATTCTCTCGTTGCTGAACCCGAAAAACATTTAATTATTGCCTACGTTAACTTTTTAACGCCTGACTTTACATAGCAATTGATCCTTGATGCAAAATGAAAAACCTGCAAAATTCCTAAAACTAAGAGTGTGTATCTTCAACATCCAAACATTTTTGGATAACAAACAATAAATTATAATCAAACCCCAAGACAATCAAAGATTTGGTCAGTAAGACAATCAGCAGAAGGATCAGAAGCTGGATAAAGATGGACAGCAACTGCATAAGAAATATCTAGGATATATATATATATATATATATATATATATATATATATATATATATATATATATTGACTCTCCTGTCGGGTTCGACGTATGAGGATCTTACAGCTTAATTGATTCAGTTATGACATTTTGTGGGATAATCTTAAGTGGCACTTAAGACCCGCTAGTGATTTACAAAGGAGGCCGCATATGGAGCAAGAGTGAGGATTGTGTGATGAGATCAGTATTAGATTGGTTGACCTTTTAGATCTTGCTCTCACTTTTTGAAGATTATTTAGTCAAGCAGATTGAAAACTGCTGGGTCCATTAAAACACGTTGATCCCTCAAAGGTGTTTTATGGTATATTGACAAGTTGCTTTTCAGCTTGACTTTGTATTCATAAACGCAGAAAAAATCCCCACTGTCATAAGCCTATAAATCCTTTAGTAATATATATATATATAAACAAAATAGGTTGTAATTTTAGATTTCAAAAATATGCTATCTTAATAAAAAAACAAAAACAAACAAAAAACTATTACATAGAAAATATCTTGATGGAATATTTATATATTCCAACATCTCCGTCAGGAGTAAATTACAGACAAATTTATTGCAACTGCGATAAAAATTTAGATCCTAATTCTCGAGTCCTTCTATCTCAAAATCAACCAATCAACACTCAACATAATTTCTTACAAATCTAGCAGCAACATATTAAAGTGCATATAACATTTAAGGCCATTTAACATTTCTACCAATTTCCGGTCAGCTCCCTTATATTGGAACGCTTGTTTTGCAAAAAATAACACATAATTAAAACGGATAAATTCGAAATTCTAAAATAATTATAATAGTGTTTTAAAAATCACTATCACAATGAAATGTAGATTTTTGCTACCCTTAAAATAAGTTTGTCTTTGTAATTTACCCCTGATGATGATCTTTGTAAATGTCGAAAGTAGTTAATTTAAAAGAAAACTTCAGAGCTTTCCTTGATTAATTGCATCTTAACATTAAGAAACTGATTAGATAACTCGTATGTTTGCTTTAATGTCGGATGTAAATAAAGGCAAAAATTGTCCAACATTTAGATATTATCATTAACCTCGCATGAGCCATATTCCGAGTGGTTATATGGACATTTTAATAAAGACATTCACCATTGAAGATGATATTTTCTTATGTTGACATAGAAGATATGAGTCAAAAGCTTAGGACAACTTAATAAAAAAATATCCAAATGGACAATTTTTGCCATTATTTTCACCCGGAATTAATGCAAACATACGAAATTTAGAACGGCTTATAATCAAACATAACAAATATTCGTTGTCTTTTATATATAACGATATAGGTTTGAATAATGATCTGCTGCCCCAATACATTATTAATATATATATATATATATATATATATATATATATATATATATATATATATATATATATATATTTGGTTGGATAGATATATACATATATATATATATATATATATATATATATATAGATATATTTAAGTGGATAGATGTGACAAACTCACATCTATCCAACCAAATATGTTAGCTCTATCTCTGATATTGAGCGCTTTCTAATAAGTACCGCGCATATAATATATAAATAATTATACATATATATATATATATATATTTATTTATATTTCTATACACTTTTCACACACACACACACACACACACACACACACACACACACACACACACACACACACACACACACACACATATATATATATATATATATATATATATATATATCCTTGTATAGGATTGGTGTATACGGAATAAATTCCAACAGCCAAAAAATACTATTCTGAAAAGAGTACTATATAAAGTAGAACAAATATAATTTGAAAATTATAAAATAAATATGTTACATAAACATTACAAAAATAGCCATTTTGTTTAAAAAATTCTGGTGTCTTATCACGTGATGGTGTTGATCAGACATAATATATACATGGTGTTGATAAGACATAATACATACATACGTACATGCATATATATATATATATATATATATATATATATATATATATATATATATATATATATATATATTCAATTTTGTGATACTATCACATGTAAATATAGATGTACTTTTATAAGAACCTGTTATGAAAACCTTTTAACCTTTTCCTGCCCTTTACGAATCTTGTGCTTAGCCCCAAGGTAAACCATTAAAAGTTAAACACATTTCATTTACCAAGATTTTCCGTTCATCTTCCAGTCAGTCTTCGACAATTCTATAATTCCAATGGCCAGCCGAATGTTGATTCTCATGCCTTCTTGTCGCAGATAAAGATAAAAAAAAGTCATCAAAAAATCTTGTGAGCGTGTGACGCGTAAAAAAAATAATCTTTAAAAGTGAAATATTTTCTGACAGTCACAACTGATGCGCTGATAAATCGGTACACAGGAAATATTTGTTATTGCAGGCGATGTATTCATGATGTATATTTTTCCTGTTCCTTAAAAAAAAAAAATCTTGTGGTTGAATTTATGGCGTCTCGAGACTGGGAACGCCCTAAGTTGTCTCTCTATTTTATTTTCTCACAAAGGAAATATCTCTAAAAGGAAATGCATTTCTTAGATTAGATTCCATGATAGGAACTGTTGTAAAAACTGAATCATCGCAACGCAACGTGATTTCACATAAAATATGAATCCAATAGCTTAAATTCAGCCATATTGTTCAATTTCGTACCTTGTTTGTTTTGTTTTTATTCCTGCGGGATGTCAAGCTCCTTCCTCACGAGAAAATCTTGTGACAGATAGCATTGTTTTACATCGTATTTGTGGCATTCGTAAATGGTTTTTTTTTGACGGCATATCAACAACTCCTTATGGGTCATTAAATGTTGAAATTTAATTTTCTTGGGAGCTTTTTTACTATTAATATCTATTGCTGATATTTTTACTATAAAAAATGTATTTTTACATTTTATAATGTTTGATCCTAGTTTGGAGATTGACTATTTGCCCATAGCTGGGACCCTAACGAGTGCTGCCGCCCCGAGCATTCCTAAAGTGACCTGACGTAAATCAAAGATCTCAAATGATGAATGAATATTTTTCGGGTCACTAGCCTAGCACAACGGGCTTGACTGCTAGCTATAATTTTTAAATCAATTCACCCTGAACAAGGTGATAATACCACTAGGGCGCAAAAGGCTGCTGGATATGAAAGATAATGAAAAGAATTTAGAAGGAACCAGAAACCCTGTCCTAAACAGGAAACAAGGGATAAACATCCACTCCTCTTCAAAAGACCAAAGAGAAGTGTGAAGTGGACAATAAGATAGGTGATACCACGTTATCGCTGCGCGGAGGACTTCAAAGGCGGAAGTAACAGCCAGGGATCCCCGTTGGAATCAATAGACACATGACCGTGACAAACGTGAGCCTTCAAGTTGGTGGGCATCGAATGTAGTTTCATCTGGAGAGGGATGGGCTCCGCCAGTTCTACTAACCCGTGGCGGAACGTATAAATGAATACCTCTCAGCTTTTAATCCAGATATACGGAGGGAATGATCAGTATATATTAGGGGGAAAAATGTATGATAAAGTGGAAAAAAAGTTCAACGTTATTTTGTTTGTTATAAATTTACCGAATATAAAACAGTTTTTTTTATTAATTTTCATAATCTTGCTTTAGTCCTCTTGGATTTCGAAAATACATTTTTGTATTGGAGGAAAATGCATTTTTGTATTGGAGGAAAATACATTTTTGTATTGGAGGAAAATGCATTTTTGCATTGGCGGAAAATACATTTTTGTATTGGAGGAAAATGCATTTTTGTATTGGCGGAAAATGCATTTTTGCATTGGCGGAAAATACATTTTTGTATTGGAGGAAAATGCATTTTTGCATTGGCGGAAAATGCATTTTTGTATTGGAGGAAAATGCATTTTTGTATTGGAGGAAAATGCATTTTTGTATTGGAGGAAAATGCATTTTGTATTGGGGCTCAATGCAAAAATGTTTATAATGTTACAGTTATGTAAAATATTGTCGTACTACAGAAAAAAATAACATAACAAGCAATCTCGGTTACACTATACACGGTTGTTGAAAAGCAACTTCCTATTTTACGTATAATATTTTCCAGCCTGTTGCATGTCCTCATCTGTTCTACCTGTCTTTAAGAAATCTGACGATCCTTCTGACCCATCTAATTACCATCCTATCAGTCTCCTACCACTCTTCGGCAAAGTCGTTGAAGCTTTAATCAACGCCGAAGTGTTTAAGCGCCTTACATCCCATGATCTGTTCTCTGACAAGCAATATCGTTTCCGCTTTGCCCGATAGACCGCTGAGGTGCTCACGGCCATAACTGAATTTGTTTACCAAACTCTTCACAATAACAGAGAAGCTCGTTCTGTGACTCTATATATCTCTTGATATCGTTTGATAGGGTTTGGCATGCTGGCCTTCTTCGCAAGCTTCAGGGATACGGAATTTAAGGACGATTATTTGACTTAATAAAATCATTCCTATCAAACCGTGTAATGAATATCGTCCTAAACGGATTCTCTTCCAGGTTTTTTCCTCACGAACGCAGGTGTTCTGAAAGGCTCTGTCCTGGGTCCTACACTGTTTCTGATCTTCATTGACTGTCTTCCCGTTGTCGTAGTTCCCAAGTAGGTATCTATGCAGACGACACCACTATTTACCCCTGTTTCAATAGAAAATCTGGTATCGCTGACAAAACTCACTTGGCTTTTGGTCTCGAAAAGGACCTCCAATGTGGGGTTGAGTAGGGCAAAAATAGGCTACCAAACTTTAATGCTTTAAAAACAAAATTGCTCTCTTTTACCCACTACAGAGAATCCTCCCTGTTCCGGGTTAGAATGTCTGATGCTCAACTCTACGATAGCGTCTCTCTGCGACAGCTTGGTCTCACACTATCCGCTGACCTGAGATGGAACAAATACATTGAATCAATAGCTTCATCTAATGCAAGGAAAGTTGGCTCTGTGTCGCACCCCATCTTCATCCTTTAAATCTATAAATCAACTATCCGCGCTTGTATGGAATACTGCTGCCATATATGATCTGGAACTCCTGCTGTTCGTCTCAAGGTCCTTGACAAAATCCAGAGACGGATATGCAATGTAATTGGTCCCGATCTGGTATCTCGTCTACAGTCACATTCTCCCAGACGTGCCGTTGCCTCCCTCTTTCTTTTCTACAAATACTTTCACGCCAACTGTTCCGACGAGCTACTTTCCCTAGTTCCCAGACGGCATGAATTTAAGCGTGCTACTAGGTTGGCATCTCAGTCCCACCCTTTCACTGTCAAAACTGTTAATAGTAGCAATCTCTTCTACTTCAATAGCTTCATGTCTCGTACTTTCCGTCTATAGTACTCCCTTCTTCTTACTTGCTTCCCTAATAGTTATAATCTTCAATTATTCAAATGCAATGTCAATCGACATTATCAGATTTTTTTGAGCTAATTCCCTGTCCTTCTCTTTATCCTTTTCTCTATAATGCCTCTTTACTCTTGCTCCCACTCTCTGTAATCTCTTGCGTGTTAGTGGCACTCCCGCCTTGCTTAGGGTGAAATGCATAAAAGAAATAGCTTTTTGTAAAAATTGAAATAGTTTTGTAAAAATTATAGTTAGACGGGAAAGACCATCATACATAAAATAGGGGGTTATTTTTCAATCACCCTGTACATTAAAACAAAGCTTGGATTGTAGATATAATTATTCAATGAAATGAAAATTATAATAAATTTGTTGAATAACATATGTTTTAAATTGGAGGTGTATTAGGGCAGCGGATCATTATTCAAAAATATATTGTTAAATATAACAGTCAACCAATGTCTAATATGTTTGATCATGAGCCGTTCTAAGCTTCATATAGTGGTATTAAATTCGGGAGAAAATAAAGACAAAAACTGTGCAACATTTGTGTGTGTATCTATCTATCTATCTATCTATCTATCTATATATATATGTATGTATTATATATATATATATATATATATATATATATATATATATATATATATATATATATATCAGGTTGTATGATGATCACAAAAGCGTGAAACCCAGGCTTACAAACTAATATTCATAATATATTATAATTATTTTAAGACATTTTTATGTTTATACATTCTTTTTATATATACAAATATTTAAGTATGCTCTGTTTATAATAAACAGTATTAACAACATTTGCCGGCCTGAATGTACGAGAAATTTTCCCAGAAAATATTCGTCCTCCGACAGGATTCGAAACAAAATACGAGAAGAACATGATAACTCTTTAACCAACTCCAAACATATCAACCTTTTGTATCGTAACAAGATGCATGCTAATTATAAACAAGCCGAAAATATCCTAAAAAATTGATAAAATCTATTACATTCACCACAGATCCTAGTAAAAAAGTAAAATTTATTATATACTACACTAAATACACTATATCTAATGAAATCATTCGTAATGACTCTTCCCCGGTCACTTGTATTGCAGAAAACCAACATCGTTTCTAAATTTAAATGTCATCTGGGAGATTGAATCTCGATAAAAATAATGTCTATGTTGGATACTCGACAACAACGTTTTCACGTAGGCTAAGTTTTCACTTAAATAACACGTCCAATATTTCTAAACATTTGCAACAACTCACCTGTTCACAATCGCAATTCAGGAAATCCTCGTCGAAAATACATCCATACTTTTCCACGAATAGAATTAACACAAACTAAAATATACCAAGAATAAGTAGACAGAACATGTCTAAATTATTTAACGAAACTTTCCCTAATATATATATATATGTTTAGAGAGAGAAATAATTCGGAGGATTTGAAATAATCATAATTAAGTAATTCATCGAGTCTAGAAGAAACCTCAACAGAAAGCACTGGACGGCCGTTTCGTCCTATATTTGGGACTCATCGGCAGTGCGCATCCACTACCGAGAATTGAAACCCGAACAGCTACGATAGGAGGCAACCGCCATACCAACGTACGATGAGGTAACGAATTAGACTCGATACAGCGCCCCTTGATCACAAATCCGTTACCTCTTCGTCACTGTTTAACGAATTTGTGATCGAGCGGCGCTATATCGAGTCTAATTCGTTACCTCATCGTCACGGAGAACCGTTGATACAGTTTTCCTCCTATCGTAACTGTTCAGGTTTCAATTCTCGGTATGGAATACGCACTGCTGATGAGTCCCAAATATAGGACGAAACGGCCGTCCAGTGCTTTCTGTTGAGGTTTCTTCTAGACTCGATGGATTACTTAATTATGATATATATATATATATATATATATATATATATATATATATATATATATATATATATATATATTGGGTAAATTTTGAGAGCTGCAATTTCGTATTCTTCTTAAATAGAATCCTATAATTATTCACGATGTGATCTTGTTACAGGTTTGGTAATAAAAAATGAACAGGTCATTCTTGTTGGTAGCTTTTCTGTAAACCTCCAACTGAAATTAGTTATTATTTCTGTGTAACATAATATCTAGGAAACGTAAAGTCTTATTAGATTCAGATTCAAAGGGAAAGTCAATTAGTTTGTTGAAAAGATCGGATAAAATTACGCCTTGTATATTTATTTATTAATAGAAAATCAACTATGTGTCTGAAATATGCAACATTTTATGGTAAAATATTTTTAAAATGAACAAATTCTAGAAATTCCATAATAAACAAATATTCCTGTAAAGAAATGTCTGAATTTGCTAAAAGCACACATCACTAAAACAAAAACAAAATTACCTATTTCGGTACATAAAATCATAAGAAAATGCTATTTAATCATCAATATTTATTTATTTTTTTACCTTGGATAACAATTTTTATACACAGCAATGTAGTTTACGGATGATGTCTCCTCTAAGTGGCGGTTTGATTTGTCGTCTGCCTTAAACAAAAACTGAGCTACAGCCGCGCCACTCAGAGTGTTACATGTCCCCACTAGATCAGGGGGGTAGTAGGAGAGAGCAGAACGATTACTAGGAACGAGTAACTTAAAAACAAAACACCCCTTTTCACTGACGCAGGAATACATCTGTAGACACTAATTAAAATTATTCCAGAATATATTTAGGTTGTCTTATTTTGTTCAACGGCATATCAACACTCTTGGGATTACCAAAACCTGATTCCCCTGTAAATGAGACTTGATTACAATTTTAATAATTCAAATTTTCCGTATACCACTGCAATAATTTGATTTCTAATCGCCCGTTGTCAATACCCAGGAGTAACTGCTATAACGTTCATAGTTGCAGTGTTCCTTAATATCAGTAGCAACCCTTAAATATATTAGCAGTAGCTAAATAAACCTTGCAACAACAGCAGCAAACTCGAATATAAACACATGTGCACGGTAAAGTAAATCTTTCTACCGGGTTTTCCGCTTTTGAAATGGTGAGATGAACTCTCCCCGCTGAAGCTAAAAGAGCTGTGAACGCTTCACCCTAAAACTCAGCAACACAGTAAATCACACTATAACATATTTGTGAACATTTCGTTGTCTATGTAATTTACTTGTGACAAAATAAACTCTTGTTTTAAACTTTCCATTTGTTAATTCTTGTTTTAATAAATGTTATCTTGCATTGAATATCATTTGGTCTGTTATTTTGTGTATGTAATCTTTTTCAACAAGATTACTTCATGTACTGCAAAATATTCCCTTAAGAAACCTTCCGCTTTTAATTATTGAAGTAGCAAATCACTAAATATGCAATCGCATTTGATTATCAATATTCCGGTGCAATTGACAACTCGTCCCATTAACGTTGTGTTTGTAGCAACGAAGATGAGGATAATGGTCTAAAAATATCATTATTTAGTTTATTTATCCGTATATTAATCCGTTTTTTCTAAGCTTAGTTTAAATGTGGCACAAGACCTAATGTATGGGGCCCCAAGAGGATCGAACTCAATACTCAGTCGTAATTAGTCTAACGAGACAAGCTTGCTAAATAATACACCACATCGAGGTTCCCAATATAGTGAATTACTAAGCGTAGCATTGTTGTGGCACAAGGCCGAAAGTATGAAGTACCCAGTGGGGATTGAACTCACTATTCAGTCGTACCAGATCTATCGAGAATAGCTTGGTGACCATTCTATCAAGTCGATGTGATTTATTAAGCGTAGCTTATTTGATCGCACACGGCAGAAAGTATTGGGATCCCAGTGTAGATAAAACCCAATACGCAGTAATTGTAATTTAGCGGGACACATTTGCTAACCATTACACCGCAGCGGGGTGCCCAGTATAGTGGTTTACTAAGCGTACCTTAGTTGTGGTACAAGATTGAAAGTATGAGGTACCGAGTTTGGATCGAACTCACTGCTCAGTCGTAATTGTTCTAGTGCCCAATATACTAAGCGTGGCATAGTTGTAGCACATAATCGAAAGTATAGGGTACCCATAGAGCAGTTAGGATTGCAATTGATCTAGAGAGACAACCTTGCAAACCATTACACTATGTGCCTCTATCAATTTCTTATGGGTTTATTTCATGCCTAAACCCGATTTAATTTGTTTTGGTTTGGTTTATCTAAAGCCATATCAACCTTAATGGGTTATTTAATACCGACAAGATTTTTATTGCTGGTAATAATTTTTTTTCAAAAATTTATTCCTGGTAATAATTTTTCTTCAAAAATCTATTGCTGGTAATACTTTTTACAAAGTATTTCTGGTATTAAACCCTCTCATGGTGTTTTGACCCCAGTTTGGTGGTTAAATATTTAAGCATAGCTGCGATTCTAACAGGTGCTACCACTCCGGGTCAGGGTGGACCTGAGAACACCAGCAATTAAGAGGTCGTTCCACGCTCCTCAAAGCCTCCTGATCACAGGCCTTGCTGTTGGGCGTAGTTTATCGTCTTACCCAGGACGCGGATGTAGTTTAAAGTCATACCTTGGACGGTAAACCCGATTCAATTGCAAATTATTTTGATTATAATCCTCACCATAAATAAGTTCTGTATTCCACTGAAATCATTTCCGTTTGTTCGTACTATGTCAATGATCAAATATAATTACGACCGTGTCAACCTTGATATTCAATCGCACTTGGGTTTTCTTACCAAGGTTCAAATTTAAATTGTTACTCATCCTCGAGACGATGCGAACGTAAGAACCAAGATTTGAACAATAGTCTACATCGTGTAAACGTTGTAAATAATAATAATTCCTCGTCATAAAAGTCAAGGCAATAATACCACTAAGACACAAAGATTTACAGTGTTAAATATAAGAAACAAATTCAACTAAGGAAAGAGGACAATAAAAGAACGTTTTTTAAAAAACAGAAGATGACGATTGACATTGGATTTAAATTTTTGAAGATCAAAATTGACTTGGAAGCAAGAAGGCAGAAGAAAGTTTCACAAGTGCGATGGTTGAAACTATTTAGCATAAAACTTATTATTACATCTAGCCATTTGAATTGTAAAATGATGAGACCTTGCCGCCAATCCAGTCCTGCGCTTAAATTCATAATGTTTAGGCACCACAGAGGAAATATTACTTACCATGAGATATTTATACACGGTTAAACTACCTTACGACGGTGGGAAATGACTCAAGCCGAGATATCATGTAAAGAACAATAACATTGCAGATTCTTCTTTGGATTTTATCAAAAATCTCTAAATATATAGCAGGTGCACGAAACAAAGACGATGACAACAGTCCGAACAACGTAAATAGTGTAAATAATTATAATACCTCATCTCAGAAATAGAGACAGATTCTGGAGAAGGCAGGAGCGTACAAAGGCCGAAACGTCGTGAATATGGCAACAAAGATGAGGACAATAGTCCGAACAATGTAAATAATGTAAATAATTACAATGCCTCATCTCAGAAATATAGACACATATTGAAGAATCTATCCTCTACCTATTCAACATTTATTCCGAATACTATTCTAATCAAGGTTGCCATTTTCTGATATTTCTAGATTAGGTGTAGAATCATTTGCACAATTTACACATCTCGGATTATTCTCCTTACCTTGGTTTTTATAATTAAAATTTGAAATTTAAAAAAAAGTCATTCTTATGATTCTTTTATTGCTAACGTTTCTAAAATGATGCATTCGTCGTTACATTATTTACACCATTGGAATTATCATTCTCGTTGGCTAAACAATTGACAATGTCTCTGAAATGAGTAGGTATTTGTGCTGGGTTTCAAACTGGAGAAGGATGCCTAAAATGGCCCATCTCTAAATATATAGCCAAATCTTGCAGATGTCTGCTGGGATTTCTTCTAAGTCAATAAAATCGAACAGCTTATTCAAATTCATGCAGCTCAAGAAAATAACTGATATAGAAATATTTCTAGAAAAGACAGAGAGAAGCTTTAAATAACATTAAAACGGTTGATAAACCGTGAAAGTAAATCAGTCTAATTATTACATATTTATAAGTATCGTCCTTGTGTTGAATATTTCTGCTACATCTGGACTGGTGTTCCTGCTATATATTAAGAGATTCCTGATAAAATCCAAAGAAGAATTTGAAATGTTATTGGTCTTGACGTGATTTCGAATTTAGTTATTTTCACACCGCCGTAGCGTAGCTTTCCCGTTTTTTTTTTCAAAAATACTTTCATGGCGGTGTGGATATTACTAAAGACGAGATGCCAGATTAGGGGCAATAACATAACAGTATCCTCAGTGCATTTTGTGTCGGGATACATAGACGGAACTTCAAACCGGATATGGCAGCAAAAGTTGAATTTTATAAATGTGTAAAATTGATTTTCATTGAGAAAATTATCTGGCCCGACTCAGTGAATGAACTTTCCTTGCAGATCTAACAACTAATTCAACATAATCACTCCACTTCGTATTAGTAGAAAACGGATTGCACTTGAATATTGATGAGCGACCCAAATGTGATTACATCAGAAAAACTGACACGGTGTAATTGTCAATACTCAGGTATGAAATGAGATCAAAAGAAAATGACTGTATTGAAGCGGGTGAAATTATGAATGGTGATGATTGTAATCAGCCATTTGAAGGTGAATCAGGTTTAGGCAAGAGATAAACGATAAAGGGGTTGACATGCTGCTAAAACATCTAAACTAAACTTTTCTGCAGAAATTGTTCACAGTTTTAAGAAAATTCATAAGAAAAGTATATTGTATATATGGTAAATCACGACGGTATAGAGAAATATGCCTTCCAAAAGCTAAGCAAAGTAAAAAGAAACAGAAAAATATCGTAGGAAACAATGAACAGGGCAGAAGACTTTTATGTAATACAAGTCTTCCTGGACCAACTCCTCATAAATGAAAAGACTTGCGGCAACAGGTATGTAAATAGATAGATAATTTTTTCTTTTTCCTCAGAATGCTTAAATGGCAAAACTAATTCAATACATTCTTATTCAAGATAATTAAATGCCAAAATGGGTTTCTTAATCAGAATAAGTTCAGCATAAGCTGGTGAAAGGTCATCGGCTTAACCAAAAAGAGATTGAAAAATGTACCCTCATCTTTATTAATTTGGTAAATTTTTGAAAGGTGGCTTAAGTCGGGGATTTGTCGGCATCCTTTGTAAGAATTTCCTTGTTTGATTTTAGTGGTGACCGTTTTTCGATTTTATCTAGGCCCCACTCCTCATTTCACCTCAAGGTTCTAGAGTCCTTGTATATTAGATACCGTGGGCCTTCCCTTTGTAAACAGAGGGAATGCTTACTGGGTCTGAATGTTATTGGATTGTAGATTTCTTGAAATTCATATTTTTTTTCCTTCCATTCGTTATATTAATTTAATTTATACGCTTATATATATCTTATATCCCAGAAAATAAATATATATACAAACGAAAGGTTTATATATATATATATATATATATATATATATATATATATAAACCTTTTCGTTTGTCCTATTTATTTTACATATATATATATGTTACTTATTATAAAACGCAGATTGTGTGTGTGTGTGTGTGTGTCTGTTCGTTTATATATTAGATCGAATTTCCTACATTTTTCAACCGATTTCAACAAAACTTCACAGGACTACGTAAAATTACCTTGCGGTAGTTCTGACAGCGCCAAAAATAGGAAAAACACAATTGTTTTTGCACGAAATCAATTTGAAAACACGATTAAGAGGCATCGTGAGAATGAAAGAGGGACAACTCCTATCGAGTTAAACTTATAAAACCCAGGTTATGTGTGTGTGTGTGTGTGTGTGTGTGTGTGTGTGTGTGTGTGTGTGTGTGTTTATATATGGGATCGGATTTCCTACATTTTTCAATCGATTTCAACAAAACTTCACTTTTTTTTGGCAGGCAGTGTTTCTTATTTTCTTGCAAACTTTTTTCTTTATTTTTACATTCAGAATGCTTTAAAAATTCGATTTACGAGAAAATTGTTTATAATAAAATTCTATTCAATCGGTAGACTCATAACGATTGAAAACAATGTTTTTCTTTGAGTTTCCAATTCGTTACAAAAAAACAAAAAATTAATTAAGACATGCGTGTCTGTCAACCTTAAACAATAATCTTTGTCAATTTTATTTTTCAGTTTTTATGATGGTCAATACTTGATCTATCTCTTACTGCTACATCCCCGGGCAACGCCGGGCTCTACTGCTAGTGTCAGATAATGGAAAAAGGTTGTTGTACTTAACATAAACGTATAGAGAATAGGCTTCACATGACAGCTGTTATCGTGAAAAAAATTCCCGTTGTCAGCTTGGTGATTCTCGAGTTTGTTCATTTTTATCCTATTAATCCACTACGATTTGTTATTAATATGTTTTCCTTTTCTAATTGGCCGTTCTGTTTTTATGAACTATGCATTAAAAAAAAACAACTTTTTTTCTTCTTTTTTTTTTAACTGCCGATGGGATGGTTAACTCTATACATTATGTCAAATTGTTTCGTTTTATTGTTCATTCTCCTTGTTGTCCTTCTAACTCAGTTTTGGGACAACACCCAGCCAACATATACAAAGGCATATGTGCAAAACAAATAGATCAAATTACTTGTAATATTTGCACTTTTCTTATCGGTGCCCCTAATCGCACTTGTTGAAGAGGAAAGCAGTTTTGTTCTTTCAATTTGAACGCAAACGAGCCGCTGAAAAACACATGTTCAACAAAAGTTGAAAAATTATAGTGACCTCCATAACATTTCTTGCAATATTTATACATAAAGCATTAAAAAATGAAATATCACTTTATTGATCCAGGTGATAATGGCTCTCCACGATTTTCTTTCATGTGAATTATCAAACCTTCGCATGTTCGAATAATTTTGATGGATAAAAATAAAATCAGTATACCCAGTACTTAACGTCCCTTTTCGGATTATTTTATATTGAATGACCCATGGTGCTGTTATTGGGTTGGTGCCTTGGGAACCAGGACAGATATTGTCTGTTGAGTCACAACAAGGACCTCAGACACACAGTATCTTTCGAAGTATTCTTGCTGCAGCCAACAAGGCAGATATTTGTAGTGTGCGCAAAATGAATTTTACACAAATTTGGTTGACATATTCTTTCAATAGGATGGAGCCAAGTGTCCCATTCACTACCGGTATTTGGCAATCACAACCTGCCGTGTTTTATATAGAGCGGTGCAAACTGATACTAGATAGTCAATTGTTACTGGATATTTATCACAGAATCTGCATTTGGGATCAACGTATTTTTTCTGCATATGTGTTTGGTAATTTCTTGCTAGCAAGAATTCGTCTTGTGCAGGAAAAATAAAACCTTTGATGTAAGCTTTTAACCCTGAACTACGTAACCATTGACGGATACGGGGTTTGTCTACATCATCTTGTTTGGTACAGGAAGATTATTGACAATGAAGAGGCTTATCTTGCCATCGATTTTGCATTTGGTGCATTGAATTTACTTTTACCTTCTTTTAGTTGCTGGATCAGGTGTATTATAGTGTTTCTGTACTTCTTCACACACATGAAAATTCCCTCTGAAATTGTTGGCTTACTTTATTACTAAATAAAGTTTCTTATTTCTTTCACATTCTTTAACAACATCCAGTCTTCAGTCGTTTCCAGGTATCTTTGAAAACCAGTCGCCGTGGTTTTTGAAGACAGTTCTAGTTGAAATAATCCTCTGCCTCCTTGTGATCAGGGCACATGCAGAGGATTAACATCAGCATTAGGATAATGCATACAGTGGCAAGTGAGAATCTTTCTCGTTTTAACGTTATTATTATTATTATTATAATTATTATTATTATTATTATTATACACATCTAAGTGTTAACAAAACTCGAATATTTATTAAAGACTATGCTTAATAATTCTTGGACCAGTAGTGTTTATTTATCTTTTCTACATTAGTATTAATTTCCTGCTTCCCAGGAAGACCTTTTGCAGCCAGATGTGGCGGATTATACGTACATAGATAAATGGCAGCGGTGTTTTATAGAAACCTGATGTTCTTTCATTCCCTTCACTTATATGACGCGAAATTCAATAAATTAGAATTCAAAACTTTGTAAGAGTGTAGCTTATGACATCACCTTGTAAAATCAACTTGCTCGTGAACACTATCAAAAACACCTAGCGTGGTCAGGTTGTAACCCTATATTGTAACATATCTATGGACGATAAGGGTTATGTCCCTATTGAGGTAAATACAGTAGTGAATACTGTATGTTGGTCTACATTTGGAGATTCATCTCAAGCTGTGCTGGTCAAACTCTCTGCCTCAGAGCAGAGAGGATCCCCAGACAAGTCTATATCGAAGGGCAGAGCATCGTCTCCGGAAACAGCTACCCGACTTCATTTTATACGGGTCTACGGGGAATTTTTGGCCGAGCCTACGGACTGGGATAACCCACATTAAATTTGGACTTGTGCCACATTTGACCGCGTGGGGTGGTTGGTAGATATCCTGCAGTTGGAGATTCGTCTCTAGCTGTGCTGGTCAAACTCTCTGCCACCGGACATAGAGGATCCGCAGACAAGGCTATGCTGAAGGGCAGAGTTTCGTTTCGGGAAACATCTACTCGACCCCGTTTTATACTGGGTCTCGAGGGAAATTTTAGACGAGCCTACGGGCTCGGATGCCCCACATTAAATTCAGCCTTGTGCTACTTCTGACCCTGTGGATTAGATATACTGAAGTTGGAGATTTATTGTGGAATTCACTTGACTTCTAATAGTTGAATACTTTTTCTACGCGCCGTTGGCGAATCTTATATGTGTTGTTCTTGTCCTAAGTATTACCGTTCATTACCAGACTTCGTGTGATTATTCTGTTCAGTAATCATTCTCAAGATTACAAGTTGATGTGCCGCAAAACAAACATGGAAACAAAAAAAAATCACTAGACATCACTGTCGTAAAAAAAGAACAAAAAAAAAACAATATTTCTTCATCGATGTGGCTGTTCAGTAAAATGAATTGACAAGCTTGAGAAATACAGTGTGACCCGGATATAAGAGAAACCCGGATATAAGAGAGATTTTCTCTGGTCCCAAATTAGAGCCTGTGTTAATGTACATAAAATAGACCAAACCCGGATATAAGAGAAACTCGGATATAAGAGACTTCTCCGGTCCCGACAACTCTCT
>CAHIKZ030003256.1:77500-127500 GCA_903632075.3 Acanthosepion pharaonis | reverse complement strand
TTCTGTTTAACTTCAGTGAAGGTTTGTGCGCCTCTGTTCGACAGCGTCTTTGCTAAATAACAATGGCAACAACAATAATTTTTCACTGTTTTTAGTCTCACGAAATGTTCAGGCCTGACTTTTTAAGCTTCCTCATCCTCTCCCACAACCGGTGGATCTTTCACCTTTTAGATTTCCTCATCCATTACTGTCACAGTTCACCGTAATCTCTGTTCTTTTTCCTTTGACACGTCTTCCTAAAACTTCTTGCGGTCTGTCAGCGCCATTTTTATCTTCTCAATCCTACAAATATTCTCTCATCTCACCAAAGTTGCGCATCTGCTTTTCCTCTTGGTTAACGTCTTTGGGGCATTGTCAATAATTTTTATTTCATTTATTTTCTTTACAAATTTCGAATGAAGAAAAAAATCATTCAGTTGCGGATTCTTAGAAGCGAAGTAAATTCACACTTTGGTCTCAAACCGTTGGTTGCAAAATTTATCAGATTACGTTTGTTATTTCAAAAAAATAAATAAATAAATAAAATAAAATAAAAATAATTCATGACAGACGCTACTTTGTTTCAGTAGGTTTTACGAAACCTTCGACGAAATCAGTTTCATGTCTTATTTGAAGCCGATGAGAGAACTAACGAAAATAAGAGAAAACTTTATATATTATTATTATTATTATTATTATTATTATTATTATTATTATTATTTTCTTTGATTTCTGGCGTTTACACATTTCTTGCCGGATCCCGCTCAGGGACCTAAGGTTAGAAATGGCATCATGACACTTTCCACTGAGAAAAAACAAATTACATAGATAAAGCCCTTCGTAAAGTGTGGGCTGTACTTGTCAGAACAATTTTTTGTATCTCCTTGAGGCATGGACTTCCAGGAATCCCTTCAATTAGTCTACTGCAATCTTTTTCAACCAGTCCTAGGGCTCCAACTACAACAGGAATTATTGATGTTCCCATATGCCACATTTTTGAGATTTCTATTTCAAGGTCCTTGTATTTTGACAGCTTTTTGAATATTTTCAAAGATACATTGCAGTCAGAAGGGACTGCCATATCAATAAGGAGGCACCGTTTTTGTTTGTGGTCTTTAATAACAATTTATTTTTATTATTATTTTATATCCTTTGATTTCCGATGTGTACTCATTTCTTACCGGGACCCGACCAGAGACCTAAGGTCAGAAATAGCATCCTGATAATTTCCCCTGAGTAAATAAAAAAAAAACAAACAAACAAAAAAAAAAACAAACATATATTTTTCATAGATAAACCCTTTCTAAAATTTGGTCTATACTCAATAGAAGAATTTTTTATATTTCTATAAAGCAGGGACTACCAGGAATCCCTTTAATGAGTCTACTGAAATCTTTTCCAATCAATCCTAGGGCTCCAACTACAACAGGAGATTTGATATTCTCATGTACCACGTTTTAGAGATTTCGATTTCAAGGGTTTTGTATTTTGATAGCTTTTTGAAGATCTTCAAAGATACATTGCAGTCCGCAGTGACTGGCATATGAATAAGGAAGCATTTTTTTTTTGTTTGCTGTCTCCAATAACAATGTCTGGGCGGCTAGCTTTGATTTTTCTGTCTCTGTGTATTGTGTAGTCCCATAAAATTGTTAGAGTTCCTATCTCCATAATCGGGTCTGGGTGGTGTTCATACCACTGTTATTTATTATTATTATTATTATTATTATTATTATTATTATTATTATTATTCTCCTCTTTCTTCTTCTTCTTTTTTCACTTGTCACTTGCAAAATAAAAACCCTATGCCATCCTTCAAGGGTGTTGTTAACTCTAGGTAATCATCAATGACTCTCTCAAACTAAGACCAAATACGTATTTCAAACATAGGTTTTTCTTTCACTTTATTTACACTACGTCGTCGTTAGTCTTTTTGTGATACTTAAAGAAAACGTCAAGAATACAAAGGAGACAAATTTCGCAGTAAAGCGATGTATGTTCGGTTTTTCCGTAAAAATTTCCTGCCTTATTTTATAAATAAATTTAAAATCGTATAAAAGATATGACATACTCTGGGCTATGATAAGTTTTTAGCCACCCTTGATTACAGCAATTTTGGCTTTGTGTAATAACGCCTCTTCTTTTTTTTTTCAGACAATACCGTGTTAGTATCAAGCTATTCTCATCTATGAACGATATTTGATTTATATTTTGCAATGAAAGTTCGTGGAAGTAAGGAAATTAGTGAATTTCAACAAGGGCAAATAATAGGATGGCATCAGTGTGGCAAGTCAAATAGAGAAATTGCTAACTTTTGCCAGGTTAATCATCAAACGGTTAATAATATTGTCAAGAAATTTAATAAAAAACGACATTGTCATGTGGAACAACGTTCGGGAAGACCAAGCATCGTGTCTAAGCGAACGAAAAGGGCGCTTAACAGGGAAGTCATCAGAAACCGTCGTCAGAGCGTCAAAGATGTCGACAACAGCATAGAAATGTCGCCATATGCGGTGAGAAAGACTCTGAAAGAGCTAGGCTTTCAAAAAAGTGTTGCAAGGAAGAAACCCTTGATTTCAGAGGTTAACAGGAACAGGCGTATGGATTGGGCTAAAGAATTCGAGAGCAAAGATTATGAATTTTAGTAGTGTTTACTTTGGACAGATGAAAGTAAATTCTGCCAATATTCAAATTCGAGACAGGAAATCAGAATGAGGCTTGGAACACTGAATGTCTGCAGACGACCGTGAAATATGGAGGAATAGGAGTAATGGTGTGGGGCGCTGTCTGGTTTGGAGGGAAATCTGAGCTGATTCTTGTTGACCAGCGTTTGAATGGTCTAAATTACTGTCAAATATTTGAGAAAGAACTACTCCCACTATTTGTAACCACTCAGATTGATAAAAATGTCTACCTTTTTCCAGAAGATGGAGCACCATGTCATATGATCATAGTAGCAAAGGCCTGGAAGGAATCGCAAGGAATCAAGTCACTGCCATGGATAGCCTAAGATCCTGACATGAATCCAATAAAGCACGTTTGGGAGCACCTTCACCAAAAACTTCGGGAGCGTGCAACCAAAATCACGCCAGTGGTAACCCTTAAATAAACATTGCTAAAGGATTGGCAACATATGGATCAGATGATTGTTGATAACTTGATCAAATCTTTGAAAAATCGAATACAAGCACTGAAACTACCAAATGGAGGATTTACTCGATACTAGTTCCAAATTTTGTTTATTCATGTTGAGTTGGGACTATGTAATTAAATTTTGAAATTGGATATAATTTATTGCTGCTGGCTAAAAACCTTTTTTTAGGCCACTGTACTATTTGGACTGTTCCTGAGGGATGTGTTCCCAAAACGTCTCTTTCTTTTTAGCCTTTTGCTGGTTCCTGGTTATCCTGAATGATCTCCATCTTGAACAAACGCTTGACCACCTTTTAAACGCGCATTCCAATTCAAAACATGCTCAACCTACAAAATGATGAAGAATTTCAATAGACTCTGTAAGAAATTTGCTGAACTTTGACCAAAATTTGATGCTGATGAATTGTTGTTTTGTAGAACAGACTGACGGCATAACGTTTTTACAATCACTATAATCATGTCGTTCCTGCATTACCTCATGAATTTTACTTCTTGCTTTTACTTACGGTCATATATCACAGTATCTCTCTACCTTGAGTTGCTCTTAAGCATTGTATTGAAGAAACATTAGAATTTTAAAAAAATAGTATATTGCTCGAATTTGTTAGTGATTCTAAAGATTGAGCTGTTGAAACATGAATAACTAACGCATAGTAAATGAATAAAATAGCTCGTAGCCTATTGACAGACTGACTTAGCAAGCTGAGGTCCAGTGAATAGTACAATTACAGTACATGAAAATGTGGAAATTTTTATTACTACCTCATATACAAAATAATAAATGTTTTGTTTTTGCTTTTTTTAAGTCCTTTGCCCTGGTATTAAAGCTCAGAATACCCAGATTATTTTAGTGCTGATGAGTAAAACACATTGAAAAGAAAACTTCTTATTGGTGGATACCTCAAAACATAGGTATAACCTGGACCTATGTCAACCTTTTTTTGACTCTGGGGTAAAATAGGACTTTAGTTAATATTTTTACACAAGTGTAAAACTGGACTTGTGTCTACATTTATAGCCTACTACACATGTTTTTATTTTTGACTCTAGTGCAAAAATTGATTTGTGTTTACGTTTTCGCTTTGGTGTAAAATTGGACCTGTGCTTAAGTTTTAGACGATTATAAAACCTGATCCTTTTTTAGATTTTTAAATGCTCTGTTTATAATAAACAGTATCAACAACATTTACCGGCCTGAACGTCCGAGAAATCTCATAGAACATATACGTCCTCCGACAGGAATCGAACCTGTATCCTACAAGGAGCCGTCATATACCCTGACGTACTATAACAGTTTAGCTACAAAGAGCGTCCGGTAAGCAAGGTCGATTTTACTGCTTTTAAACTTCAAACCTCCTATCAGTTTCCTCGATTGTCCACATCTGCTCGTAGCGTATCTTAACGTAAACAAATGACATCACACACTACGAAATGGACTAAGTCCGACAATTATTTTAATATATTTTATTATACGTTATTTATATATACACAAAAATTTAAGTAAATGCTCTATTTATAATATACAGTATTAACAATTTACTTAAATATTTGTGTATATATAAATAACGTATAACAATAAAATATATTAAGTAATTGTCGGACTTCGTCCATTTCGTAGTAATCTAATCATGTATGTTATTTTCACTGTAGGGATTTCTTACTTTATTTTTATTTGTACTGCTCTTTAAAAAAATCGAAATTGCACTCAGTGTGAAAGCTGAGGTTTGATGTGATAAGTACTGACACTATAAAGTAGTTTCGTAGCTTTTATCAATTTTTAAGCATTTAGTTTTAAAGATCGTCTGAAAAAAATGTACAGAAATACTTAATTCCTGCAAATTCCTGCCAACAAGCTGACTTCAGAATGTAACTATTCCAGGAATAAATTCGAATAAAGTTGATATCTTTTGCATTAGATACATTGAATGGAAAATATATTCAAACCAAAATTCTAATTATGAATCACCACAAGCAAAATGAGAAATTTGTTATACTAAATTCGACAAGTAAAAACTGTATAAAAATTTGTAAAATACTGCAAGAAAGTGTACTCAGTGAATAAAATTTGTTTGATCATTTAGTACATCATTTGATAGATCATTTAATTGATCATTTGATAGATAATTTGTTAGGTCAGTTGATAGATCATTTGATAGATAATTTGGTAGGTCATTTGGTAGATCATTTGATAGATAATTTGGTAGATTATTTGATAGATCATTTGATAGATCAGTTGATAGATCATTTGATAGATCATTTAAGAGAGCATTTGATAGATCATTTGGTAGATCAGTTAATAGATCATTTGGTAGACCATTTGATAGATCATTTGGTAGATCAGTTGATAGATCATTTGATAGATCATTTTATAGATCATTTGATAGATCATTTGGTAGACCATTTGATAGATAATTTGGTAGATCAGTTGATAGATTATATGATAGATAATTTGGTAGATCATTTGATAGATAATTTGGTAGATCAGTTGATAGATCATTTAATAGATCATTTAAGAGAGCATTTGATAGAGCATTTGATAGATCATTTGGTAGATCATTTGATTGATCATTTGGTAGATAAGTTGATAGATCATTTGGTCGATCATTTGATAGATCATTTGGTAGGCCATTTGATAGATAATTTGGTAGATCAGTTGGTAGATAATTTGATAGATCATTTGATAGATAACTTTGTAGATCAGTTGCTAGAGAATTTGGTAGATTATTTGATAGATCATTTGGTAGATAAGTTGGTACATCATTTGATAGATCATTTGGGAGGCCATTTGATAGATAATTTGGTAGATCATTTGGTAGATCAGTTGGTACATCAGTTGATAGTACATCTCTCCACTTTCCCCTATCCCTTGTATCTCTCAATAAGTTTTGTCCCTCTTCCACCTCCTCCAGATCACCCGAAAGGTATGTCATGCGTTGCCTTCCATTGTCTCTATTCGACCTGTGAGTATCAGATTCTCCAGGCCTTCATTTCTCATTACATGTCCCAGAAACTTCAGCTGCCTCTACTTGATAAGTATAAGCCTCCCCCATGTTTGCATCTTCTCCAAGACCTCATCGTTGCTCACATGCTCGGTCCATGACATCCTCAGCATCCTTCTGTAGAACCATATCTCCCTCGTCTCGTCGCTTCTTCATCTTTGAGAAGACCGTCCAACATTCGCTGCCGTAAAGAAGGACAGATGTCACGTAACAGTTCATTATTCTTTTCTTTGTTACCAAAGAAATCCTCCTGTCTCGCAATACTTTGCCCAGCTTCTCGAATGCGTCCTTGGCCATCCTAATACGTCCATGGATTTCAGTGTCTCAGTTACTGTCCTCTGTCAAAGCACATCCCAGATATTTGAACTTCCGCACCTGCTTGATTTTAGTGTCCGCGACCTTTAAATCGCATTTCGTGCTCATCCGTTTCCTGGTGACCTTGCATTCTGTTATCTTGTAGTTTATGCTTAGTCCCTTCTTCTAGCTTTCCTTCGCTACCTTCTGCAGGGTTTTTTCTAATTTTTAGTATGCTTAAATTAAGAAAGTATAGATATTACATGTGGAAAGCTCATCAGAACAATTACCATTTGAATATTTATAGAAAAGGTACTGAGAAGTTACGTTACTATGGGGGAAGGTGAGATGCCAGGTCACAACCAATAACATTGCAGATTTTTCTTTCTATTTTATCAAGAATCACCAGACCAGATGTGGCAGCAATATTCACTGCATGATTATTAATTAATTATTCCATTATTAATTGTGGTTATTTCGTTTTTGAGTATACATTCACTGATAAATTATGAATTGATTATCATGAGGTAAGATTAATTTCTTTGTTTTAATAATGTCACCCCAAACAAAGCAATAAAGCTACTAAGACGATAAGTTGCTAAAAAAAATCAAAAAGCCGGATGAGAGTTCCACAAGCGTTAAGTGTGAGAGAAGAAACTATTAGCATAGAACTTACGGTTCCATCTAGCAATTTCAATCATAAAATTATACGACCTAACTGCCAATCTAGTACTACATTTAAATTCATAAAGTCAACGTATCAAAGAAGAAAGTTCATCAGAACATTTACCATGAAAATATTTATAGAAAAGGCACAGGAAAGCTATGCTAGTGGTGGGAAAGTGACTGAAGCCGAGATTCCAGGTCTAGACCAATAATATGACAAATTCTTTGGATTTTATCAAGAATCTCTAGATACAGAGTAGAATCACCAGACCATGTGGCAAAAATATTCATTGCATGGATGAACGGTAGGTTTATAAATGTGTCAGATAGATTCCGGTTCAACCTTCGGCTATGAAGATATACATATATCACCTTTTCCCTTCTTCATTCAACTTGTTCATGGTTTTATTCCGGATATTGTATCCATTGCCAATCATGACAGTGGAGGCCGTTGATCACAATCTCTACTGTAGAGAAATACACTAATTATAGAAAGAAAGAACATTAAATAATTTTTTTTGCTCGGTATAATCACGACATTAAGCCGACATTTTACTTTCTCTCAGCTAAGATCCCGAAGGTGTGGAACATTAAGATTATAAAAGATTGTCTATCTTAACTTTTGTAACGAGCGGAATTAACTATTGGATGCTTGTTTTTCAGAGGAGACTTTCAGTAGAAAAGAAAAAAAGACCGCCATGATTTCTCTCCGCTTCTTGCCTCCGGGTACAAATCAAAACGAAATCTATGACGAAGCCAATGAAGAAGTGGGGTACGTGTATAGAATTTTTCCAGACCATTCTTCCTGATGCGCAAAACTCTAAAGAAGCTGGTCTGTTAATGGAATTTTATTGATTAGACAGACTTCCAACAGGATTATTTTAATGTACACACTAGAGTCTCGAAGAGAGTTACAACACAGCCGACATTGAAAAGATGGAGAGAATTTTTGTCGCAATGAAAACATATAAAAAGGTTTTTTTCTTCTCGTTTACAGACAGTAATTTAGTCGCTGTGAACAAACACAACGACGTCTAATAAATGCAATATTTGTATTTTTAGAAAAAGAAAATCTTTTTTTATTTCTTTTTTAAATTTCTGCACAAATGAATTCCTGATATGACAAAGATGTCAGCTTTACGAAAACTAAAAAACTAAAATAAAATATGAAAAAGAAATATTCAATCATGTAAGCTTAAATAGCGGAGGCGTGAATATTTAATTAAACAATATCATTAGTGAAAAAAGGGGGTCCTTTAGCTGATAATGCTATTAGTTAAATGATAGTGTCGTTATCTGTTTGTATGCGAGACAATTTGAGTCTAAAACTAAATTAATATTAATGACTCATTGAATAATCACAACGTCTGCCTCTATTTATGAGATGAGGTATTGTAATTATTTATATTATTCGCATTCTTCGAACTGACATATTCACAAAGTTTCGAGCGTTGTACGCTCCGGCCTTCTTCAGGTGATTAGAATTTCATTTCTTTCACTGGATCGAAGGACACATGACTCAGTGGATCAAAGCATTGGTTGGATTCAGTGACTTGGCTTACAGAGTTCACTATTGCAGTGGTGGAAAAACAAAAACAAAAAAAACTTGAGTTGAGCTAAAGAGATAAACTGAGACATTCAGAAGAGGCATGGCACGTGGAATCAGAACAATCTACCCACCTCCCAATGGACGAAATAAAGGGTTCATTTTGAAATTCCAATGACCTTTTTTCACACCTAATTTTACACATTACATTGTTTTTCATTGACATTGCAATTAAAGTTTTGAAGCTCAAAGTTGACTGAAGACACTGTTTTATCCAGAGATCCGTTTGAAATTCCAACCACTTGAAGAAGGACGGAGTGCACAACGGCCGAAACATCGTGAATATGGCAAAAAATATGAGGACAACAGTCCAAAGAATGTAAAATATAAATAAGTAATTACAAATCGCTATCAAACAGGAAAAAACCTTCAGTTAATATGCCATGCCAAAATTTGCCCGAATATTTGGGCAACAGAAAACAGACTAATTGTTATATTGTTCGCCTATCGTCCGGCCCGCACATTGCACACGAGTGGAGGGTTATCGCTTGTTTTCTGCTTAGGGTTAAGTTTCCGGTTCCATCTAAAGTCTTCGACGACTCTATATTTCTAACGTCTGTTTATAAACTCTAAATGTCACTTTACTATTTAATTTTACGTGTTATTTATTTTTTTTATAATAAGAAATTAACAGGTGGGACTATCGTCTGGTTTACACTTCTTCCCGGGCTTTTGAACATGAGTACAAGATTATCCCTGGATTCCTGTTTAGGATTGGGTTTCACGTTCCTTCTAAAGTTTACTACACCTTTATTTTTCTAACGCTTCCGTCTGAAATTTTGTTTACTATTTATTTTTTATTTTTATTTTCTTCATTTTAATTCAATAGGAGTAGATAGGTACGCCCTCGTCCACTACACACACGTCTATACGGTCTTTTACGAAGGAGTCGAACGGGTACGTGACGTCTAGGTAGGCAGTGCCTACCCTGAGTAAAATTGATCAGCAGCGACATTTTCCTTCTGTGGCGCAATATGCACCTAATCCAACAAAATTATGAAGGTTACTCTGATTATTATACATAAAATGCAAAATATTTTATTTTCATAGATTTACTACATAATGGTCACAAGATGCCTACACAGAGTAATTACTGTCTGGGGTATAGGTTTATCCTTTTATTCTTGTTTAGGATTCGGTTACGGGTTCTATTAAAAATTTTCTCATTCTCTTTCAGTCCCAGTAATCCATTGCGTCTTAGTGGCATTATCACCATGTTCTGTCTTCCTGAAATCTTTTATTGTCCTTTCTCCTTACTAAAGTCATTATCTTTCATTTCCAGTAACCCCTTGCGTCTTAGTGGCGTCATCGCCATTTTTTGTCTTTCTAAAACCTGTTCTTTTATTGTCCTTTCTCCTCACTAAAGTCTTCTCATTCTCTTTCACTCCCAGTAACCCTTTGTCATCTTAGTGGCATTATCGCCATCTTCTGTCATCCTGAAACTTGTTCTTTCGGCTCACATGTGCCATCTTTGGAGTGGTTATACGGGCATTTAAACAAAGATATTCACCATCAACGATGATATCCGTTTATGTTTACATAGAAGTTTGCTATGCGACGATAACGGCCGCGGAATACCAGACGTAGGTCTTAATTTCATCATATATATATATATATATATATATATATACTTAAACAATACGGACGTCATGTTATACCTTAGGTACCATTCGAGCAATACTTTTTCAAAGGTATACGTTGGCAAATTAGAAAACAAGGAAAGACACAATCAATATAACGAATGAAGAGGAAAAGTTGGAACGCGATTAAAAAAAGAGATAAATTTTAATTACAAATAATTAAAATTCAAAAGAGGGGGAAAATAGAAAGTTCCACAAGAGTATAAAAAGGAAAAACGACACTCACAGTCCCAACAAGCGTAAGGAGCTTACAAAATGCTTCTTCCTTCTGCACAGGCTTGGCTGATGAAATTTTATAAATGCAGCCTCCAGGACTTGGAGATGGTATACGGAGCGAGCACTGTGTAATATTGAAAACAAAGTGTCTTCAGAATCGGTCCCACAAACATGGCTGCCGAGCAAATGCTGTCTGAGTTTGGAGACGCGGGTTGCGCAACATGTTCCCGCCTGACTGCGTTCAAGTAGTCGGAGCCAATCTATAAGAACTACTCAGGTAGTCCATGATTCGGCAATTAGACATCTATCTATCTATCTATCTATCTATCTATCTATCTATCTATATGTTGGTATACACGGCTACCTTTCAAACAAAAAATCCACCAATACGCCAAGCATAAAATCCACCAATACTGTAAGTATAAAATACCTCAACGCTCCAAGCATAAAATACCTCAACACTCCAAGCATAAAATCCCCCAATACTCCAAGCATAAAATCCACCAATACTCCAAGCATAAAATCCCCCAACACTCCAAGCATAAATACCCCAACACTCCAAGCATAAAATACCCCAACACTCCAAGCATAAAATCTCCCAATACTCCAAGCATAAAATCCACCAATACTCCAAGCATAAAAAAAAAACAAAAAAATACCCCAACACTCCAAGCATAAAATACCCCAACACTCCAAATGCATAAAATCCACCAATACTCCAAGCATAAAATACCCCCACAAAAAAGCATAAAATACCCCAACACTCCAAGCATAAAATACCCCAACACTCCAAGCATAAAATCTCCCAACACTCCAAGCATAAAATCCACCAATACACCAAGCATAAAATCCCCCAACACTCCAAGCATAAAATACCCCAACACTCCAAGCATAAAATCCACCAATACTCCAAGCAAAAAATCCCCCAACACTCCAAGCATAAAATCCACCAATACTCCAAGCATAAAATCCCCCAACACTCCAAGCATAAAATCCCCCAACACTCCAAGCATAAAATACCCCAACACTCCAAGCATAAAATCTCCCAACACTCCTAGCATAAAATCCACCAATACTCCAAGCATAAAATACCCCAACACTCCAAGCATAAAATACCCCAACACTCCAAGCATAAAATACCCCAACACTCAAAGCATAAAATCTCCCAATACTCCAAGCATAAAATCTACCAATACTCCAAGCAAAAAATCCCCCAACACTCCAAGCATAAAAGCCCCCAACACTCCAAGCATAAAATTTCCCAATACTCCAAGCATAAAATCCACCAATACTCCAAGCATAAAATACCCCAACACTCCAAGCATAAAATACCCCAACACTCCAAGCATAAAATATCTCAATACTCCAAGCATAAAATCCACCAATACTCCAAGCATAAAATCCCACAATACTGCAAGTATAAAATCCCCCCAATACTCCAAAAATAAAATACCCCAACACTCTAATCATAAAATCCCCCAATACTCCGAGCATAAAATCTCCCAATAATCCAAGCATAAAATCCCCCAATACTCCAAGCATAAAACATGAAATTTAAATCCTGTGGTATATGGTGAGCGGAGCGTCTGAACAAACCGTTTAAAGATAGCATTCGAGAACAGTGGAACCTGTGGATGGTTAGCAGGGGAAAGGACATTCAGGCTGCCGTAATAGTCTAGCGAAACCACAGCAGCCATTCATGAGGTATTGTAGATTCTGGTAGTTGACAATATCTCCATATCATTTATACATTAGAATTTGAGTGAAAAAGAAATATATGTTTACTGAAGTTATTTAAGAAATTTAATGCAATACATTTTAAAATAAGATTATGTGTTGGGTCGTCTTGTAATGCGAATATAGCCTGAACCCTACATTTTTCTTAAAAAATTTACTTATACGCCAAGTCAGTTTTTTTTACGCCAGTAAATGCAGTAAATATATATATATATATATATATATATATATATATATATATATATATATATATATATATATATATATATATATCGGATCAGTTCTTTTCGCCATTTATATCATTAAGTTTATTAATCTAGTTTTGTATGAATGATTCATTGTAATATACATACATACATACATATATATATATATATATATATATATATATATATATATATATATATATATGGAAGACCGCTGGAAAAACTAAATAAAAAAAATGATTAAATTTTCCTTCACCACCTTATTTAACGAAATTTAAACAAAAAGGACTGTAACTATAACATCAATCAGTTAGAGTTTTAGTAATAAAAAACAAAACAACGGAGCTTGATAAAATTAGCCATTGTAGCCAGAAAAAAAGAACCAACCCTACCTTACACGACTCCAAAAACTTGACATATAACAAACATCCCTACTTTCATCAAAGCAGAGCACCCTTGATAATGAAAAAACTAACCCTCGATTACACCTCCATTTCAAAACTATAAATAGGTAACAGATCCAAGCATCGCTTGAGGATGAAACAGACATCCCACAGTAAAGTTTTAATATTGAAATTAAACTTGAATATGGGCGAGCAGTTTCGAAACAGTAATTTCTCTGTCGCGATGGAATCATTTTTTAAAAATAATTATAATATATATATATATTTTAAAAAATAATTATATATATATATATATATAAATATTTAAAAATATATATATATATATATATATATAATTATTAATTTATATATATATATATATATATATATATATATATATATATATATATATATTTTTTGAACAATAAAAAATATTAAAAATTAAAATCTTCAGATACACTTGGGTTGTAGATTAATATTCTTTCGTTTTTTTATTATTATTCCATTTAGATTCCTCGACTAGTTTCGGCCAAAATGGCCATCATCAGGAAAAAAAAATTTTCTGCTTGCTGGTAGCAGTACTGTAAATTCCTTATGAATATGTATATATATATATATATATATATATATATATATATATATATATATATATATATATATATACTATAAATTCCTTATATATATATATATATATATATATATATATATATATATATATATATATATATATATATATATTTTATTATGCTCTACGCAGATTAAATGTTTTATAAGCACACCATCTTCTGGAGTGAAAGATATTCTATTTAATGTTAGGTCCTGCTTTAGTATAATAATGGTTTGTAGAATTTTTTGCCATTCCTCGCAGAATGAGCTGTATGTAATTATATTGTTATCTACTAATATTTGTTTTCTTCTAATAGTTGAATTTTTTTGTGCGATGCACAGAATAGTTTGTTGATTAACTATTATTGATCCATCTTTGAAAATAACACTTTAATATTTTGTTAGTGATTTTAAATTCTTTTTTTTTTTTTCAAGATAACGGATGCTCGATTCCAGCCTGTGTTAAGATATTTCGTTTGTACATATTCCATTCGTTCCAGTCGACATTGATCATTTTCAAGAATAGGATTTACGTTATGGTTTTAAAATTCAAGAAAACATTGACATGATGGCGTTTGAGATTTAGAACGCTATAGTTTTAAATCACAGTTTGACACCGTCTTCAGTAAAAACAGGTTTTTATACATTCTGAATGACAGGTAAACAAAACCCCAAAAATGGGTTGAAGGAAAATATATCAACGACGAAATGTTCCCTAAGTTATTTTTTAAACATTCTGAAAATTGGAACAAATTTAGAAAACGAGGTAGTGTTAGGAATTCGAAAAAGTTACGACACATGGAATTAACATTGTCTTTTTGACATTGGAAAGACCTCTAGGAATCGTGGACAGGGTAATCACTTCTGGTATTATTTTCCGAATTGTTTATCGTCATTTTAAGTGAAGAACACGCACACACGCTCGCACATACACTAACAAACACGTACACAAACACACACACATATTCAAGCATAAAAAACTGAGAAGCACACGCAACTAAAAAAACACGTACACACACAGACACGTAGACACAAATACAAAACTCAAATACAAAAATACAGATGCGCACATAATCAAATACGGACACACACGCAAGCACACATCCACATCCACTCACCATAAATGCACACGCACACACAGACAGAAACGCAATCACAAAAAAATGCTAAAAAATCCACATTCTTTCCTACCGTGCGCCGACAGCTTAGTGGTTAGAAGCTCCGACTGACACCAATTCGGGTTTCGATCCTAGCTAGAGGCAACCGGATGTCTAGCCACACTGATGAGCTGTAAACAGCGAAACAGTCTGTCCGTGGATGACGTTATGTATATATATAATTTTTTTATAATAATAAATAAATAAATTAAAAAAATAAATACATGAAAGCATATAAATAAACATGAAAATAAAAATAAATATTAAAATTCCGGTTCGACATGAAACTTCCAAATTGTGCAATTACTGTAAGATTTTTTATGCATATCGCTTTTATTTATTTATTTATTTATTTATTTATATATATATATATATATATATATATATATATATATATATATATATATATATGTGTGTGTGTGTGTGTGTGTGTGTGTGTGTGTATATGTATGTATTGCATAGATCTGCCACTTTACATTAAGCACTGTTTTTCTTACACTTTAGAGGACATGCATTGTATACAATCGCTCGCTCAAATACCTGCGTATTCGATTATATATATATATATATATATATATATATATATATATACTATTATATATATATATATATATATATATATATATATATATATATATCGATTCTCCAGTCGGGTTCGACGTATGAGGGTCTAGCAGATCAGTTTCCAGGAAACCGATAGCCCGACACCGGCACATGAGATTTGATTATAGTGGTGAAGGTTTCGTGCAGGACCATCCACACTTTTTGAAGGGCCGAATACAGAGACCTGGTGCACCGAATGCCAAAGGTTCCCCAAACGACCCTCCGCACGTTTTGAATTCAGAGTTGTCCTTCTCTTAGACCAGTTGCCATCCAAGGCTATAGAACCCAGTCTGTCCTGCTATTTTACCCATAGCTGGAGGGAGAAGAAGAGGATTCACACCTTTCCCAAGGGTATTAGCACGTAAGTGAACGTAATGGATTCAACATGGATTCGAACTCGGCTCTGCGATTCCTCAATATATATATATATATATATATATATATATATATATATATATATATATATATATATATATATATATATATTATATTATATATATATATATATATATATATATATATATATATATATATATATATATATATATATATATTATATATATTATACATTTCCCAACAATGAAAATCACAATGCTGGCAAACACAACAACAGCCATAATAACAATATTATTAATTAATTTGGATTTACATCGATGAAATACTCACCACAACTAAACGACGTCATTCCTTGTGAAAATGATTTAATAAATATAATCAATAATATGGAAATAAGAAATTTCGATAATAATTTCCCAACAACACAAAAAAAAGAAACTTTTTTATGAGCAGATACATTGAAGATAATCTATAAAATGGAAACCAACAATTACAATAAACTAGTTGACAAAGAAGTCACAAAACTTTACAAAACCACTAATAATGAAACAGTGATATAAACAAAGAAGCTAAAAATATAGCTACTAAACTAAAATTAGACAATAAATTAAAAACTTGTAAAAGTAGAACCATTTATTAAATTAAAAGATCATAAGGACAACATCACAACCAAATCCACATCCAGCTTACTAAAAACCCCACAAAAAGCAACATTGGGGAAAATAAGAAAACAAATACTAAAAAAAATATTCTGAAACCTAAGAAACATAGTAAACATAAGTGACAAAAGCAACAATTAATTGGTTTTAATAAAATTAACAATAAAGAAAACTGTTCCCTCATGCAATTAGATATAAAAGACTTCGATCCATCTATTAATGAGAATATACTAAATAATGAACTAAACTTAACAAAACAGTACACGACTGCAATGTGTCTTTAAAGATCTTCAAAAAATATCAAAATACGATAACATTGAAATCGAAATCTCAAAAAGGTGGCATATGAGGACACCAACAATTCCAGTTGTAGTTGGAGCCATCCGATTAATTGGAAAAGATTCCAATAAAGGGATTTCTGATAGCCTATGCTTTAAAGAAATACAAAAATTGTTTTCACAACTACTGCCCACACCTTACGAAGGGCTTTATCTATGTAAAATATGTCTGAATATTTTTTAAATTTATTTATTTTTTATTTTTTAAATGCGCAATAGAAAATGTCACGATACCATTTCTGACCTTCAAGGCTCTGGTCAGGACGCGGAGAAAAATGAGTATACACCAAAAATCAAAGGAAATAATAATAATAATAATAATAATAATAATAATAATAACTTTGATGTAATAGTGGGTAGCTATGATGATGCTTATTTGCAAGTAGACAGGCATATACATGATCAATAAATTAGCAAAAATAATTGAAAAAAAGATATGAGTCTGTACAGGGGTGATGCTGTAATAATTCTAAGAAATTACAAATGTACAACTACAGACAAAATAAGAAAAGTATAATAAAAATCTTTTTTAGACAGTTTTTAGATATAACCTTCAACCTAAACAACGGAACAAACAAACCCTACAATAAACAAATACCGACTCAATATGCATTAACAAAAATTACAACCACCATAATAACGTATTCAAACAAATACCCTTATTCATAAATAAAAGAATTTCAACAAATTATTGCAGCTAAAAATTTCAATGATAACAAAAAGAAAAAAAAAAAATGAAACAGCCCTAAGAAAAAGCGGATTTTCAAATTACAATACCAGAACGAAAACTATTCAAACAAAAACAGCAGAAAAAGAAACATAATTTACTTCATCCCCGCATCTAAAATACAATAAAAACAAAAACAGGGATTTTTTTCTTTAAAATCATTAATAAACACTTCCCTAAAACAGCAAATTATAAAAAATATCAATAAAAAAACAATCAAAATTAGTTACAGCTGCATGGATAACTTGAAGAAAACAATAACTACGCCCAATAAAAAAACTACTAACCGAAACCAATAATAATTGCAACAACATTTATTATAACATGCATCAAAATAACACCGGCAAATGTAACTACAGAAACAAAGAAAACCACGCACTTTACAATAAATGTTTAATCAATAACATAACATACAAAGCTATCGTAACTAATAACATTAACAGAGACGAAAAATTTATATAGGTGCCACAGAAAAAAAGACCATAAAAGGAAGATGTTATAACCACAAAATGTCCTTTGAAAGAAAAATACACTAACAATACAACCCTATCAAAATATATGTGGAGCCAAAAGAAAACAATATACCCAGTCACCAAAATCAAATGGGGAATTATCAAAAGGGCAGCCCATAGAAAATTAATAAAAATTATAATAGGAAAAATTAGTTTCAGAAACCCACATAAATTCTTAAACAAGAAAAATGAAATAATGGCTAAAGCTAGGCATATAAATAAATAATTAATTTGCTATTTAGGCATTAGTTAAAAATAAATAAACGAACAAATATTAAATATACACATCTATACGCACACAAACAACTTCAAACGAACAGACCTAGCTTTACATAACAAATACCATAATGAATAACACCAAGGCAAATAAAAAAAATAAAAATAAACTACTAACCATTAAATAAAAATGAAACATTAGATAAACGATATCATATGATATAAGCAAATGTTTAATTTACTACATATACACTATTTAAAAATACAGATATTTGCGGGTGAGTGCATGCGTGTGTGAGTCCGTTCGTATGTGTGCGTATGTATATATTATATAATCTATATACATATATTAAAACAGCAAAGGAAATACTCCATAAGCCCCACCGGCGTAAAAGTAGAAAAAATAGCATTACCATTTAAGCACTAGTTTATTAATAACAAAGCACAGCCATAAGTATACATAGGCTTGTGTATGCACATTTGTATGTGTATATATGTGCATGTGTCTATATCTATATACTTATATGGATGTATATAGGTGTGTGTGTGTGCATGCGCAGACACGTACAAATACAAGCATATGCGCATAAATTCAAACAATATTAAATAAAAAATAATTATGAACCTAACCTCCTACACTTAATATAATTATAGTATTTAAGATACCACCTACAAGTGAATATATATATATATATATATATATATATATATATATATATATATATATATATATACATATATACATATATATATTTGGTTGGATTGATGTGAGTTTGTGACCCTGGGTTTCACGCTTTTGCTATCGTCAGACAAACTGATTAATTTTTTTTTAAATTTGGGTTTATGTAGATTGCGTGTATTGGTGTTATTATGGAAGTGGGCGGGGAACCATCGTCGTGATGTCACTCATGCTAACACAAACATAGATGCATGTCGTACACCCGATGAGGTACGCAGACACACATACACATTCGCTAGTCCGCCGGGGCTCATACAGACATAAACATATGTGTACAGTATGGGATTTGGCATATGTATGTATATGGGTGCTGCTGTCTATATACATACGCATTTGTATGTTGAAATTCAAAGACCGGAAGTGTAGCGAAAATTTCTCGTGAATGTCTCGTGAATGTATACATGTTAGCAATCACACACACACACACACACACACACACACATATATATATATATGTGTGTGTGTGTGTGTGTATATATATATATATGTGTATATGGGGGGAATGCAGGTTTTTCTTTATTATGTAAGTATTAAAATCAATTATTTATGTGAAGAAACGAAATACAATTTTCTTAACTCAATAAAGGACTAGAATGCTCAAAAATGAAAAACAACAACATATCTATAAAAAAAATGGAAACCAATTAGCAACAAATGGCAACAATTGAAGAAAAAAAAGACGAAACGAAAAAAAGAAGGAAAAGTGAAGGAAAATAATAACGACATCCAACATGTAAACACATCGGCGCAGACTGGAGCATGGGTGCGCAAGTGCGAATGGTCATATTCGTAAACGAGCGTATGGGCACATCAAGAGCATGCACATCCGCACAGACGGGTGCATGGATGCAGGCGCGCAACACACACACGCAGTATGAGAGAGAAAAAAAACATTGTCCAATGAGAAGTGCCCATAAAAAAGAAAAATCGGCCAGTATAAGCAGTCAATTGGTGAAGAAGTGACAAAAATTTTTAAGAAAGCACCAGACTCATAGATCCTTCCTTCCTAACATCCACCTCCTCGCTTTTTATTACACCCAATATGGTGCGTTTTTTTTTTTTTTTTTTTTTTTTTTTAAATAAAGCGTTAAGAGGTCATTTGATAAAAAAATAGCCTGAGGATAGCAAAAGGTTGAAACCAAGGTAGCGAATTTAACTGATCTCCTGAATTTTAAAGTTAAAAGCTCTACATGTTATTTGTATTTTTATTTTATTTTCACACACACACACACACACACACACACACACATATATATATATATATATATATATATTTTTTCTATATATATATATATATATATATATATATATATATATATATATATATATGAAATTGTATGACAAAGTGCAAAAACTTGTGACGCGTTTCGGTTTTGTCCTTTCCTTCTTCGTATAAAATAACCCATGAATGTTCAGCACACATTTTTGATGGCTGGCTTCGTTATGTCAGTGATTTTATTTTCAGGAATAGGATTTATGGATGTCATTTTTAAATTACTGTCCAGGAAATAAACGCCGGAGATAGCTATGAATCAAAATTTCGTTGTAAAATGGAGGACTGAGATAATAAATCCAAAACTGTAATAAAACTTAATTTTATCTTCAAACGATTGACACTATAAGATAGGAAATGAGAATAATGTCATCGTAATCTACTTGAAATCTTTTGGGAAACTCACGCACTTAAGTCAGTGTTTCTTTCATATTTTTTAAATTAATCTTCAAGGCCATCTAGTTGACTTGTTGCGTTCTCCTTAATCACACCTTCAGTCTAAAAATGCTTTGGAAAAAATGGAGAAGTCTCAGGGAGACATATTGATGAACTGCTGAGGCAATGTCTTGAAAAAAGGAATGAAAACTATACGAGGTGTCATTATGTAATGTGTAACTTTACCGACTGGATAAACCTATGGGAGAGTACCGGTTTCCTTTTGTTGGATACCAAAGTACATCAAGACCGCGCATTTAGTTTGAAAGATATATGTAATAGCTAATAGCTTTCGGGATTGACCTTATATGGCATTACGTCAGTGATTCTTTATATATTTTAGCAATCTTGGCGCCAATATCTAAGTTCTGTTATTTGAGAATTGATTTCAGGCGTTTCAAGAATCAATTTTGGCTAAACAATCTCCAAACACCAACCTGTTCATTATTTTAAATCCAATAAATTGCAAAGATGAGAGGTCATCAAAAATTGCAATGGTCTAGTTATCATTTCAGTTGCGCATTGTATTCCCTGTTGAATATAAAAATATTGAATTGGCACAAAAAAGTTTGTCTGCTTATTAACTCGAAAGATTTACTTAATAAATGTATAGAACTCATTGGCCAACCTAATATAAGGTGATAAATTCGGCACCTTATTCGGTTTGGAGAATTCATATTAACGTATTCATCTAATAAAATCATATAACCATATTCTTCTATAGGAGATCATATTACCCTTTTCCTATAATAAAATCATTTAGTTGGTTGATTTTATTTAGCGGCGTTGCAACCTGTATGGCTTGTTTAATGCTGAAATTTAAGTATTTTGAACGTAATTATATGTCTTCAGCAGCTGAGAAAATGGTCAGCGTGTCTATTGAAATATGTATTGCTCAGTTGGGAAGACAGTAGGTCTGATATTTTGCCCTAAGAAACGCAAAGAAAATTTTATTAGTACCCTTACACATAGAGCTTTGATGATCTGCTCAGAATCTAAACTAGATGAAGAGCTGAAAGCAATTACTAAGACTCTAGCTAATAATGGGTACCCTTTAGATATTATTAAGTCGGTCATGAAAAAGAAAATCTTAAATTTCTTTAAACTCAGACCGAGTATGGCTTCTAAATGCACTGTGTATTTGCGTTTGCCCTATTTGGACTCAATAAGTGGTAAATTTGCCAAACGAATCAACTCAACGGTTAAAAATTTTTATTTTCCCACCAATGTGCGTGCTGTTTTTTCTACCAGGTCTCCTTGGATGTCTGCTCGGAAAGACATTCTGCCTCCCCCCACCATATTAATAATGTAATATACCGTTTTGTTTGCGGAGCCGACTACATAAGTAGAACTACCTTATGGTTAGACACACCGTACCCGGGAGAATTAGGAATGCTAAGTTCCAATCTGGTGACAATATCAGGAACACATACGGCTCCGCCATTGCTGAGCACTTTATAAACAATCCAAGTTGTGCCACAAATTTCAGCATGGACTCATTTTCCATCCTTAGTCATGCTCATTCTGTGTTACACTTAAAGGTATTGAGAAACGATCTATGTCAGGTCCAGGCAGGCCTCCCTCTGTAAACAGAGGGAATGCCTGTTAGGGCTTGACATTATTTCCATCTGATCTTTCCACCTTTATTTCACTACATGCTTCTCATGTTTTTATATTTTATATTGTAATATTTAGTCTTCCCTCGATTTCACCTCTGTTAAGTTAGAGCGAAACGGTCGGCTGGTCTTTTTTTTCCTTTTAATCGTGAATGGTAAAACTTGTTTTGCAGTTTTATTTCCATAATAAAATTTTGTACCACCAAAAAATAATCATATATATATATATATATATATATATATATATATATATATATATATATATATATATAGTAAAAAATCCGTGGTAAATAATCCAAGTGAATCCTAGTAATATAAAATATTAAAACTGAGCCACAGAAGAGGGCTCAATATATTTATAATAGAGCATATATTAATTACAAGTAGATAAAATTCAATATCCCATATGATATATGTCCATTTCGCCCAGAACGGTCTTATCAACACCTTGGTTTTGACAAGCCTGTTGTGGGCGAAATGGCTATATATCCGACGACAATTTTTCCTCTCACTACCATAAAAAAACATATACGCAACTATAAATAAATCGAAACTTTAAAAATGAATCAGTTTGTTTGACAAATATATATTTATTTCCTTTATGCATGTTTCATTAAAAACGACAGATAAGGTATTACGGTTAAGCTTTCTATTTAATTTTTCTTCTGTTCGAACAAGAGCTTTCTTTTCTGGACAAAGGCTGTGTAAGAACTGTCCAAATGTTTTATATTTCCGAGCGTTTTCGGCTAATGGCTAAAGGTATAGACGAAAGCGCTCGGAAATATAGGAGATAGGACGGTAGTGAGATGGATCAGAAGGGTTTTCAGAGGTTTTAAAGACAGGTACGACAGAGAAGGAGTTGCAAGAGGCTAGAAAACAAGAATCAACGAGGCAGTAGTTGTATAGTTTACAGAGAACTGGAACCAGCTCAGGGTTTCTTACGGACTACGGCTGGTATCCCGTTACCACTACTTGCTTTGTGAGAATCTAATTTAGAAGAAAACATTCGCTTGACATTAAAAAAAAAAATGGTGAAATTTTACGGAATATTTATTTCAGTGACAAACATGAAACATTACCATATTGTCAAAACGCATAATTAAACTATGTCTAAGGTGAGGTCGGATAAAGAGACTGTGTTTTTTTTTCAACACACTTATGTTTTATTACTTTCAGAATTGATAATGTCTCCAAGCAGAAAGAACATATATATCAAGTTGTTCCTACAATAGACGCCATTACGCATGAATGAACATGTTTTCCTTAGAGTGATTGACAACAACAGCTAAATATAGTTTACATAAATAGCACACATCAATAATTGTCATTGATTACACAGACAGACACACACAAACACACATATATTATATATAAAGTACATTGTATGTGTGTGTGTTTGTACTTGTTTGTGTGTGTGTGTGCGTGTGTGTGTGTCCAAGCAACTCCTCCGTTTCCATTGGTCCGATTTCAATGATTTATTTCTAGAAAAGTTAGGAGCAGAGAACGATTTTCGTTGAGCTCAGATTCAGGGTTCGAGGTTAAAAATATATTTTAATATATTATACTAGCCATTATCGTTGCTTTTACGGTTCAAAGGAAATAACTTATTTTCCATTTGTATCCAAAATTGCAGTTCACGTTTTATTATAAACTATTTTAAAATCCGCCCTACAGGGTGGCATTTAACCTAGCTCCTCTGGCGGACTATTGTATGGTCATCATCACAATAGCTAGGGAGGAGTAGATGTGACAGACATCAATAAACTACAAAAGAACACAAAATTGATCGCTGCATCTAAGTATTGAATTTAAGCTTATTTTTTTAAAAGATCAAGGATAATTCTTCTGCCGCCATTTAAAGATGATTTGATGTACGTAGATCCTTATTTTCCGTATAAACAATTATTCTTATTTCATGGGTGACAAAACAGGGGACAAATTATAAGATAATTATATTTTCCCGCTCTCCTTGGAAGGAACTCAGCGAGTTTGTGATTGGATGATTAAAAAGAAGGATGCTATGTGGACGAGACAAGACGAGAAATGGCAACCAGAGTACACGGACTGAGTTGTGTACGGTCGAGCAGCCCGCATTCACTAATGCATGAGTGCAACGCATGCATTTACACGAGCAAAGCGACTGCACTAACCACCTTGTGAGCGTCCGGCTAGTACATGTATAATATATAATATAAACAGAATTGCATTTCAAACTAGTTACAGCACATTACATTACATCTAGACATATGGTTTTGTTGTTAATATTTCGGTCTCTCCCTACATCATGAATACTGCGTCGACTATTCCGTGACCGTTATCTTCTTTGTCAAAATAACGAGATATTATCGTCGATGGTGAATATCTTTGTTTAAATGTCCGCACAGTCACTCTAAAAGATGGCTCATTTGAGCTGAAAGCTTAGACCAAGGTAAAGCTTAATAAAAAAATATTGAAATCTTGGACAATTTTTGTCTTTATTTTCACCCGAAATTTAAGCAAATATACGGAGTTTAGAACGGATCAAGATCAAACATAATAGACATTCATTGTTATATATATATATATATATATATATATATATATATATATATAAATTTGAAAATTATAATATAAGTATGTTATAAAATCACTACAAAATTAACCATTTTGTTTCAATACTTCTGGTGTCTTATCAAATGATAGTGTAGAATTATTCAATATTCAACACCATCACTTGGTAAGACACCAGAAGTATCGAAACAAAATGCCTATTTTTGTAGTGATTTTATAACATATTTATGTTATAATTTTCGAATAAATAATTATATTTGCTCTACTCTGTATTGAGCAGTCTTTTAAGAATAGTATTTTTAGTTATTGGAATTTATTACGTATACACCAATCCGATACTTGGTGATATATCTATCTATCTATCTATCTATATATATATATATATATATATATATATATATATGTGTGTGTGTGTGTGTGTCTGTGTGTGTGTGTTAGTTAAACGGTATTTTTAGTGGATACTCATGTCTGAGTGGATACTCGTATTTACTTGCCGATAAACGCATTCCGTAGCCGAGGGGTCAAAGCACGTCAGATCAAAAGACGTTTTCCCCAAGAGGAACGCATCTTATAATCCTACCGGAAAGATCATATTTTTCTCTAATAAGATTTCTTGAATATTCAGGCCGGTACACGAAAATAAATATACTGTTTATTAATGGAGCGGGGCATCTACTCAGATTCATCAAAATTACATTTAAGTAATAAAAATCCCTGTTGGATTAATAATGTAAAAAAAAAAGAAAAAAAGAAAGTGCTTTGTTTACGTTAGGGTACGAATCAGAGTATATATATATATATATATATATATATATATATATATATATAACTATACTCCTTTCGAAAAACCCTCGAATTTTGGATTTGCCAATAATCAAATCAATCTCGAGGGAAAAAAGGTTTTAAAAAAAGAAAGCGCTACAAACATGAACTTCTGCCAACAAAAAAAGTCGCACAGATACAGGTTTGAAGCCCAAAGAAAAAAACCCCGATACGAGTAAACAACTAACTAACAAAAAAGAGCTCAAGGCAATCGTAGAACAGACCTAGATAAACCTAGTGAGCCAGACAAACCTACCTAGGTTTCACCTAAACGGATCGTCAGGGAAATTTGGCTGACGATCCGTTTAGATGAAACCTAGGTAGGTTTGTCTGGCTCATTATATATATATATATATATATATATATATATATATATATATATATATATATATATATATATATATATATTTGGTGTGTGGCAGTAAAATCTGTGTTTAAATGAACGTCCGACATAATGATGGTTTTCCCGAGGCGAACGTAGATTTGAATGCTGAATTAGATTACATAGAATTCAGAGTGATAGACGAAAATAAATAAATAAATATACTGTTTAATATATATATATATATATATATTTCTAGTACTGCCAAGTCTAATCAGACATTTGAGGAATAAAAAATATGGGATCATATTAAACATAAGATACAACAATATCCACGTTTAAAACATAAAATGTAAGGTCCCTTTCGACCGACACATTTTCAAACACAATCGTGGGTAATCTAAAACGGAGTACTAACAAGAAAATTTTTCATTAATACCGTAATAAAACAAGATGGTAAGGGAAAAAAATTGTTTTACCTCAAATCATGTATATATATATGAAATGTGTGTATATATATATATATATATATATATGTACTTACATGCAATTTTTTATATATATCATTTATATATTATATATGCGCGGTACTTATTGGAGAGCGCTTAATATCAGTCATAGAGCTAACATATTTAGTTGGATTGATGTGAGTTTGTGACCCCGGGTTTCACGCTATTTGTGATCGTCAGACAAACTTATTAATTTTAAAATTTATGGATTTATATATATGGTTGCGTATATCTATGATTTTAGGGAAGTGGACAGAAAAATTGTCGTCGGAGCGTCATTCATGCTTACGCAAACATATATACACGCACGTATACTTATTGACGTACACACACACGCTCACTCGCTGGAGCTCACGCAAGTATAAACATATGTGAACAGTGTGGGACTGGGCATATATGCGCATATATATATCGTTGCGTACATACATCCGCATTTGGTCGCTGTATTCAATGTTGATTGTGGATAGGCATGATCGCCAATTGAAGGGACATGGCAGATAGAAAGAGAATGAGTTTGTGTAAATAGATGGCGGAACAAGGTTTAAGAGAGATTACAATAGGACCGAATTTATTAATAGCTACAAATGACTGGAAATTGTGGAGAGCCATGACTTCCCACGTTCTGAGATGACACATAGAAGAAAATGGATGAGTTTGTGTAAATTGATGGTGGAATCAGAGTTAGTAGAAATTTTAAAAAAAGAGGAAATTTATTAAGAACAGGAAATTGTGGAGATTCATGGTCGCCAATCTTCTGAAGGCACACGGTACAGAGGAGAAGAAGTAAGGGTGGAAGGAGGAGGAAGAGGAGAAGAAGAAGAAGAAGAAGAAGAAGAAGAAGAAGAAGAAGTGTAATTGAATGTCGGAATAGTGTTTAGAAGAGATAACAAAGAGATAAAAATTATTAAGCACTAAAAAGGACTGGAAGTTGTGGAGAGACATGATAACAAACGTCCTGAAGGGACACAGCACAAAGAAGAAGAAGAAGAAGAAGAAGAAGAAGAAGAAGATCCAATTTCTTATCCGAAATATTTTGAATGACACAAACGGAATAAAAAAAAACATCTAAATCTTATTTGCAAAGAAAGATTTATTAGAATGCCAATATTTTCTCACACTATACAAATGGTTAAAATTACAATATTGTTCTCAAAATGATTTTATTCGCTTTAATTTATATTTTTGTACCAATTTTATTTTAATAGATTTCCTACAATTCGTTTTATAAATTATCATTGAATGCTTTCTGCTTGAAATTTTCACAATGAATTTTCAAGCACTAAAAAAAAAAAAAACCATTAAGGGTAGATAACTCTTCTACAAAAATATAGTTACCCAAAATCCAATTCCAAATTCACCATAAACATGATATAAAACAGATTAACATCCGCCGTGTGTTTAAAGTTCTTTTTCATTACATGCATTTCCTTTCTTTCTAAAGCCACACGATATAAGTGGTTAAAACATTTTTCAAATGGCAAGCTGTTGGCTTGATTTCAAGTGATGTGAAACTTGTGTCACGCAGTCTCGAGAATAAATAGTAACTCTTCAATTTGGAGATAAATAGATACTGCAGCATGAAACCGTAAGATAATTCCTTCTGCTTGGCCGACTGGAAAAAATCTCGCTAACATATTCGCTAGTGTTAATCAATTTCAGATGTTAAGAAGCCCAGATGAGAGAGAGTATCTTTTTTCAAAACATTTCAGAGTCGTTCGAATTATTTCAGGTATTTTAATATGCTACATTTTATTTAACAGCAAGAAAAGAAAACTGAAAAAAGGAGAATTTCTTGAAGAGACTGGAATAGAGAAACGAGAAAACGGATGAAAAATTATTATTCTTTTTTTTTTTGTATGCCACGTCTCGTCATAATAAAGACGATCATGGCTCTCTTCAATTTCCTCTCCTTGTTCCGAGTTAAATTTTTTGTATGACTCTTTGTTCTGAAATCCATCTACACAAGCTTGTTAGGTAAGTGATGCGTTGTTTACCTCTGTTCCACTTGTCTTCAATACGTCCTGTGAGAGTTATGTTTTTCAAGCCCTCTTTCCGTATTATAAGCCCTACAAATATCATCTGCTTCTTTCTGATGTTAAGTATAAGCGTCCAAGTTTCCAAAACTTTGTCGTTGGTCAAATGTTAAGTCCAAGATATTCTCAGCATCCTCTTATAGAACTAAATTTCGGTTGTCTCGAATCTCTTCTTTATCTGTGATGAAATTTTACAAATTTGGTGGACATAGAGGACGACCACTATTACGTAATTGAAACCAGTAGTGTTTTGTTTTCTTAAAACGGAATTTTTCTGTTTCATAATATTTTGCTTCCCATTTTCTATCCAAATACGCCTTCGGATTTAAATGTTCCGCAAGGCCTCTGATCAGGAGATTGGAAATTTTGAAGAGCATGGAAACACCTCTTACTTTTGTTGTTCTCAGGGTGGTAGCACCTGTTAGGGTCCCAGTTATGGGTAAATAAGAACCCCCCCCGCCTAACAAAACCAAAAAAACTATGAAAGTAAAATTCATTTTTATATAAAATCATATATATATATATATATATATATATATATATATATATATATATATAAATTCTGTGTTACTAAATTTGTATCTATATACATATATATATATATATATATATATATATATATATATATATATATAGAGAGAGAGAGAGAGAGAGAGAGACAGACAGACAGACAGACAGACAGACAGACAGACTGACACAGAGAGAAATACAAATTTTGTGCCACAGAATTTAAATATTGGTTTAAAAAATGACAGAACGCATTCTTTTAAAGTGACCAATTCTTTTTGAATTTCTTTAAGTTGGAATCCCTTAAGTTCCTTTTAAAATAATGCGTTCCGTCATTTTTAAAGATATATATATATATATATATATATATATATATATATATATATATATATATATATATACACTTAACACAAAAATCCCATTCCCAATTTAATAATAATGGGAGAAAATTCATAGTTAATAATGTACCTGCGTTTATCTTAAATTCTCTGACCAAAATTAATGATAACAAACAAATGAAAGCTATATATAAATTTTACTTTCTTCAGAAACATTCTTTCACTCCTGTAGTTCACTGCTACTAAAAAAAATGGATTTTATCTCTCAGATGATGGCCTTGCTAGCCGAAACTTGTCGAGGAACCTAATTGAAATAATAAAACAAAAGAAAAATATTAATATACAACGCAATGTGTCTGAAAAATTTAATTTTTTAATATTTTTTATTGTTCAAAACACACACACGCATATATATATATATATATATATATATATATATATATATATATATATATATATATATATATATATTAATTCCAGCTTGAAAAAAAAAAAATAAAGTGGTTGTAATTCGTTTAAAAAAGATTTATCTTACTGAATATACAGTTTAATTAAGATTTTTTGAACATCTGGAAAAAGGGACATTTTTAAAAATATATTTAGTGAATTTCCGAAGTTTTTATAACACTACTGGACTCTACTTTGAGCAAAAAGAATGTATAATTTCTCTCCAAGATTAACAGAAGAATCGTCATGAAATCGATCATAAACCAAAATGATATTTTCAGCTTTAATTAATCATAGCTAATCATCGGAAGTTCATGAAGTATTGAAATAAATCTGAAATATAGATATTATATTCCAGAATCATTTTCCAGCTTATATAAGATGACCTTCGCCCACTCTAAACGTCTAACGTTCTGTTCTAGAATAACATGGTGCCTCAGACGTTTCACGTACGATTTCATATTTTAGTTTTTCTCACTGCTCTTTGTACTGAAGCTGCTTTTTCACGTGACAAACGTCTTATGGATTGAGTTGGATCTTTTCTAAATGATCTCTTTAGCTCTAAGTTGAAATTATGATCCATCTTCCTGTTGTGACCTCATGATCAAGTTTTTCTCACTACTCTTCCCTCTTTTTTTCAACTTATTCACCATTCCCTTGATAATTCTTGAATAAATTTTGAAGATGGAAGCCAAACTATGAATATTGGTACCATTACTGAAAGCCTGAATGACCTTTTTCCTCTCACCATTCCTCAGTAGGGAAGACATAGTGGATCTGACACAAAGCGATTTTAACCTGTTCTCTTTCTAGCTGAATAACTCAAAGGATTTTTCAGTGATTCATACGATAAATGGTGTCTAAAACGTCTTCACTGATAATCTGAAAAAAAAAAGAAATAATTTGTCTATTGTTTTTTTAGATATTACATATTTTGTAGGATGGACAATTATCCCATGCTGTTACACGAGTTGGGCAATTTTCCTTTTACACCCCATATATTTTTAGTATATATATATATCCTAAACAGTATGATATGCTGGGCTACGGCCTCTAAGAGTAAATTTGAAAAAGTGTGAGATAGTGACACACATTCGCTATATATATATATATATATATATATATATATATATATATTCAGTTGTATGGATATGAGTTTATGACCTTGGGTTTTACGCTTTTGAAAAAGCGTGAAACACATGATCAAAAACTCTTGTCCATATAGTGATTTTCTAAGCCCGGCTTAGATGCGGCAGAAGGCCGAAAGTATGGGGCACCCAGTGAGGATCGAACTCACTACTCAGTCGTAACTTTCTAACCATTACACCACGTCGAGGTGCCCAAACTCCTGTCCATATAACTGACTATGTTAAGTATATCACTGATATTGAGCAATTTCAAGTACTGCGCATATAAAATTATATATATATATATATATATATATATATATATATATATATATATATATATATATAAAATTGACATAAATCAAATATATGTGAAAGTTTCCGTTTGAAAATGATAACATATTTTGCAAGTACTTACCATCAAAAAGCAGCAACCCCCTATTAATAAATTTTGTTTCATATTAGGCGTTCAGTTGTTGAATAATTCATTTGAACCGGATGTTTATTTTAACAATGTGGCACCATAATCTGTTCCCCACCACTATAGAATGTGAACTACGTTCATGTCAAACATCAGATAGTTAATCAGTTAAACGCTCCACTTGCTCTCAATTTGTACGCTGAAAATGACCACGAATGCCTGAAAGTTTTCCATAGATGATATAATCTTGTCTAATTAATTCATAACTAGCATCAAGCATTATCGACACGAGGAAAAGGCGTAACAGATAATTGCTATCACTCTTGCCTAATACAGCATATTTACAAAAATACATAGATATTAATATATGTCTGTGTGTGTGTGTATGTGCTCCACGTAAAATTAACACTACCCTGCATTTAACTGAATTTCATTTAAATTTAATTATCAATAGTTTCTTTTGCATATATATATATATATATATATATATATATATATATATATATATATATATATATATATATAGAAATGGACAAAGTCCGACAATTATTTTAAGACATTTTTTATGTTTATACTTTCTTTTATAGATACAAATATGTTAAGTAAATGCTGTTTTATAATAAACCGTATTAAACGACATTTACCGGCCTGAATGTCCGAGAAATTTTCATAGAAAATATTCGTCCTCCGACAGTAATAGAACCTGTATCCTATACGGAACCGAGAGATTTAGCCCGACGTGCTCTTAACCGATCGATCAAATTTACTGCCATTAAACTTCAATCTTCCAGGAATCTCTCACGTACATTCATATCTGCTCATGGCGTATCCATGATGTAAACATGAGAAGATATGAATGTACGTGAAAATTTTCATCGAAGATAAAGTTTAAAAAAGTAAATTCGACCTTAAATAATCGAATCGGTTAAGGCACGTCAGCCTATATGGCGGTTCCGTATAGGATACAGGTTCGATTCTAGTTGGAGGACGAATATTTTCTATGAAAATTGTTCAGACATTCAGGCCAAAAATGTTGTTTAATACTGTTTATTATAAAACAGAGCAGTTACTTAAATATTTGTATCTACAAAAAGAATATATAAACATAAATATGTCTTTATATATATCGGAAATGCTAATGTAATCTTCTAAAATAAATAATATTGATCTCTCTTTTAAATGTTACGAAGGTTGGAATTTTTCTCATCTTACGCATATATATATATATATATATATATATATATATATATATATATATATATATATAATAAGAGACAGAACCAATTGGAAACGTCTATAAATCTAGGTAAGTACAGGTCTTAGGTATGATCTGTTTAAATCAACCTAACACTAAAACTTCCTGAGCAAGACAAGCAAGGACATTACTAATAGGGCATCCCATAAGTAAAACAAATCATTGCTTTTATTGAAAGAGTAGAAAGTGATTAATTTATATAGTTTTATAATTTTGTGTAGAAGGTCAAAAACATTATATTACAACCTTTAATGAATTCATTCTTAACCCTAGATCACTAACCATGGGTATATAGTATCCAGCGCAAATTTTATATGTTTTTCGTTTCCTAAATATTAATGTTAACTCAAAGTACAAAGTTTGTAGTGCCTACATGTAAAATATTTCAAATAAATATTTATATTCAATATTTTGTTTTGATATTTTCAAAATCGGCTATGATATACTCATGGTTAGTAGTGGTGTAACTTTAATTGATGGTTAGTGTTCTAGGTTTAAAGAATCTAAAGTATGTTTATATAAAACAAACGATGTGTACATAAAAACTATGTACCTTCACTTTTTAGGCATAAATTTTCGATACCTAAGGTTTAAAATGAATTATTAAAAATGAAAAAGCATTCTTGAAGTTTTTATTTTAGCTTTAACTGAAAGCTAAATGATTAAATTTATTATTTCCAGTAAGTATAATATTTTGTTGTATTTAAGGCAGAAATTATATAGATTGGAATGTCAAATATTTGCTTGATTTCTTAATATTTTCTTAAAAATGGCCAATTTTCTTAATTTTAAGAAATTTATAAACAAAACAATTTTATCGATTTTAAAACTCTTCTAAAAATATATGTATATTCTGACACGTTATTCGACTAAAATTACAAAATTTAAAGTTAAATTAATGTGACTTGAAATAAATATTACTTACTTATACCATAATAAAGTAATATACAGGTATTTCTGAACGATGGGATCGATCTTTGATCTTTATTGAATTATCGGTAAGTTTTCGAGATGATGATAGGTCTTATGGATGACTAGAATTGACATAAATTCATGAAATCTTTTTTTTTTGTTTTTAGCTACCTAGTAATATTTAAAAATGAACATATTTTCCGCAATTATTTAATATTTTATTGACTTTTATTTACCTTTCGAAAATGCTTTATGCACAAATAAAAAAATTAAAATATAAAATTTTCTTAAATTAATTTCTCTGTAAAGGGACAAAACTCTTAGATCACGTGACCTTTTCATAATATGTCACGTTTAGCCTTTCATAGAGGAAAAAAGGGAACGAATTAAGCAAAAAAGTTTTTAAAATATTTTAAAAAATAGAATAGCATAACTACGTTTATTAATCTTTTCAATTTTGGATTCGTAAATTTCGTTTCCACTTAATTACTTTATCACATCAAGGAAATAGACCAATACAGAATTTTACACGATTTTTAAACTATTATAAATTATCATAATTAAAATTTTAAAGAAATGAAAAAATTCTTCTAAAAAGTCATTATTCATCGGAAAAAAAATTATTTCTTCAGACAACTTAACTTATTTACAAAAGCAATTAAAAGCTTTTTCTAATTAAATAATGTTATAGTTTTATTTCATTTATTATTTCACAAATCAGAGCAGATTTTCAGTTAGAATAGTGCAAGTTTGAAAAAAAAATTAGGAGATTTACATTCTTCAAGGAGTCCTATTTTAACGAATAAAAAATTTCAGGAAATAGAAAGGTATTTTGCTAAATTTCATGAAATTAAGTAAGTGCGGGGTGGCAACATATGTAAAAAAAAAAAAAAATTACTAAAATTTTATAAAAAAAAAATTCAAAAATAAATTTATTCACTTGGGAATAAGTCCTAAAAATTTAATTAACATCGTAAAATTATTTGATTTTTACAAGAATTTCCAAATCAATATGTTTCCAAAGCGCAAAAAAATCAATGCAATTATTATGCGACGCTGATCACGTAAAGAAAAGATTTTTAACCAAAATTTCAAACGTGTGAGAAAGGATTAAAAAATTAAAAAAAATAATGAAAAATACTTTGGTCTTTCATCTTAATAATAACATAAACATTTTAACGATAAAACTTTATTTTTATTAAGTTTTTGGCCATTATATATATATATATATATATATATATATATATATATATATATATATATATATATATCCTTTACAACGAAAACAATATTTACTCATTTTTATTACAACGATAACAACGTTTACTCATTTTCTTTAATTGGCATTAAATTATATCACTTAGTGTCCGCCATAATTTACCTTGACTTTAACTGTTAGCATTAGGAATATTTTACATTTAAAATTTTGTAAATCTAATTATATGTTTTCCTTCTGTTTATAAATATATGTTGCAAAATTAAATCATTACATTTGACAAGATAATGTCTATCAGAGAACGAAACGCATTGGTAAACAATAGCTTTGTCTTTATTCATATTGTTTTATTACAAATATATTATTTATTCATATCTCACACACACAAGAAAGAAATTCAGATTACCAACACACAAACAGAAAATGTCTCATATCGAGAATATTTAACATTGAACATTATTTTTAATAATATGTGAAAATCTCCACTTTTACCTGACCAGAAACACGTGTCGTAAAATTATGTAAAACAAAGCATAATATTTATTTCTAAATAAACCCACATTACAACCAAAAATGTTTGCGGCACCTCTCTTCTCTTTTTAATATACATACTTTTCTCTCGTTGGAACCACTACATTATATTTCTTATATATATATATATATATATATATATATATATATATATATATATATATATATATATTGAATATGTATAATATTTAAGAATATATTTAGTTTATATAATATAATTATATAGATAATGTTTTATATATATATACATGTCTATTTGTATATATGTATATATATTTGTCGGTGTGTGTGAGTAAGAAAAACAGAGGAAGCGAGCAAGTGTGTTTTGTTGAATAGAAGTGACAACGTGTATGTTTCATGTTTTAAAACATTTGAACCATTTTAAAATATCAAATAACAAAGTTTATGCATACTACTTAATAAACTATGTTTAAATGAAATATTCACACCAAAATACTATATATATATATGCAAACACACACAAATTTCGCGCAACATTTTTTTCATTTATATATATATATATATATATATATATATATATATATATATATATATATAATAATTTGTAAGATTATTGAAATCAATCCGATATACAAAAAAATAAAAATAATAAAATACAATAAAAGATGTAAAAATACAATAAACTTTTTTATCGTTCACATCAAACGCTTATAGAGACAGGCACACCCAACTTTTTAAATTAAAAATTTAACACACACACATTACATACATATATATATATATATATATATATATATATATATATATATATATATATATATATATATATATATATATATATGTGTGTGTGTGTGTTTAATTGACATAACATTTGGTCAGATTTGTTTACAACTTTTTATTTAGAACAGATCCGGGTTCGGTATTTGGAAGGGATGGTCGATTTAGATCTTGATATTCAAGAATGCTTCATTCTTTTTTGTGTGGAAGGTTTCTAGGTAATCTACCTTTTAGGCTGTATTATTATTATTATTATTATTATTATTATTATTATTATTGTTGTTGCTGTTGTTGTTGTTTTCTTTCATTTCTCTCGGATACTCATTACCTTCCGGGTTCCAAGCAGAGACTTTAGGTCAGATATGGCATCATGACATTTTCCACTGAACATGTTTTTGCAAAAATATAAAAATAAAACAAAGATCTCACAAATTTTACATTGATAAAGCCCTTCCTAAGGTGCGGGCTCTACTTGTGAGATCAAAATTATTGCTTTTATGACATTAGTTACCAAGGATTTCTTCTGTATAACAGAACTTTTTTCCAAACTCAGGACACCAACTACAACTAGAATCATTGATATCATGTATCACATTATTTTAGATTTCCACTCCAAGGTCCTTGTATTTTGAAAATCTGGGTCATGTTCGTAGGCTTTCCATATAGTTTCCTTTCCGTAAAAGTTGAAGATTGTCCAGTGTAGCCTTTGGACCACCCTGTCATGCCGTTTTATATTCGGTTGATGCTAATAACGTACAACATGATAGAAGGTGGTCAATTGTTTCTGGATAACACGTTTGTCTACATCAGTTTCTAATTTGAATGAGTTGGCTTCCTTAGTGTCTGAATAAAGTTTCTTATTTTTTTCATGTTCTTTTACACAGATCATCATCCAGTCTTCTGTATTTTCTAGGTATCTTCGAAGACTGATTTTCGTAGTTTTGTAGAACAGTTCTAGTTGAACTAATCCTCTGGCTCCTTCGGATCTGGGCACATACAAACGATCAACATCAGCTTTGGGATGATGCATGCGGTAGCAAGTGAGACGCTTTCTTGTTTTGGCGTCCATTCACTTAATGTCAGCTACGGTCCAGTTAAGGACGTTAAATCTGTATTGTATCACAGGGACACTCAAGGTGTTTATGGCTGATATTCCGTTTTTTTAAATTCAGCTTGGTATTTAGTACCAGACGTACACGCCTGTAGTATTCATTTCTTACTTTCTCTTTCATTTCGATATGCTGTATTAAATCCTATTCGCTAATTCCTAGGCACATATAGGATTCATATTGTTCTAGATCCGTAATATTTGTGACATATTCCATTGAGTGTATTTATGTAAATCCCCCTTTTTTGAATGTTACTTTTGCACATTTATCTAATTTGAAATCCATACATATATCGTCACTAAAACATTTTACAGTATTGAGGAGACTCTTCAACTAATTGTCGACTTTGGCAAAGAGTTTGAGATCATCCATGTAGAGTAGGTGATTTATTACTTTCTCGTTTAGTTTGTAACCATAGATATTGTTGTTTAGTTTATGAGTAAGGAGAATTAAGGACAGATAAGACAGAAGGGATGACAGGGAATCTCCTTGAAAGATTCCTCGTAGGATATTCAGGCGGCTGGAGGTGGCAGTCTTCTGGTGTGGTGGTGGTGATTATTATTATTATTATCATTATTGTTGTTGTTGTTGTTGAGGAGGCACGGTGGTGTAATGGATAGCAGCTTGGATTGAGGAATCGGAGAGCAGAGTTCGAATTCTAGTCGAATCCATTACACTCACTTGCGTGCTAATACCCTTAGAAAAGGTGTGAATCCTCCTCTTCTCCGCCCACTATGGTTAAATAGCAGGACAGACTGGGTTCTATAGCCTTGGATGGCAACTTGTCTAGGAGAAGGAAACTCTGAACTCAAACCCGGAGTGGAGCCCCTAAGGCGGACGGACGGCACTTTGTCCTACCTTCGCGCTGGTACTAAACTGTATTGGTTTATCCTCTCCTTTGGCCTCTGCTAGCAAGGTCGAGAGAGGGAACTAGACGTCTAGGGCAGCCCTAGTTCTCCATATATCCCGCCGAGGATCGTAGCGCACCGTGCTATTCCATCGTCTCTCGAACGGATGCCGACGCCGAAGACGATTATTATTATTATTAGGTTGGTGCAAAAATAATGTCGCTTTTGACGTTAAGTTGAACGTCAAAAAACGACATTATTTTTGCATCAACCTAATATTAACAAACAAGATGATTTGACGTAACTTTTATTTTTCAGCATTTAGAGAAGTGCTTGATTTAAAAAAAAATTAAAAAAAAAACTCAGTGTTTGACAATGTTAACAGTATTACGACAGTATATCTGTCTTCGTGAAATTATATTTAAGTTAACTTTTTAATACTTGTAAAATCATTTTTAAATATAACTTGAAGACAAACAATCACTCGAAATATTGCTTTATATTGTTAAATACCGTCTTCTCATTTTCTTTTATAAAATCACGCTATTCTCTAAGTGTATTATTATTATTATTAGTAGTAGTAGCAGCAGCAGTTGTAGTAGTAGTAGTAGTAGTTTCTGCTTTTGAGGTTGTTGTTTTGCCTTTACCTTGTGTAGTACGAGTTTCCCCCGCATCAAGTCCCAAGCAAAGAATTCGGGAGATAATGTTTTTTTCTTTTTTTATACAAGTAGATATAATCAGAGTGATACAATCAGATGTTCTGCTATCCGATAGAAAATAATATAATTGTGGTCACTGTATGCAGTGAAATCAACACAAGATGGGAGAAATGTACATGGGTATGATTTTTTTTTTTTTTTTTTTTTTGCAATTCACATATTTTAATTCTACGGGGAATTTGACCCACATATTTATTTGCGCTCTTTGAAATCATTCACACAGTCCTAATAACAACAAGCAATGTAGTTGACTTGAAATATCACATTCTACTGATTTCTATCTTATAAGTCGTTCTATTTAATTAGTTCCTGAAACGTTTTAAAAATGCGTTTTTAATCGGCTGGGACTGCAACATCCATCAGAAGACAAGTGTATTCAACATAATTTTTCTAAATATGACTGGATCTCCTTATTTGTATAAACGCTAAAATTCAGCGTAAGCGTAAATGACGGTTCCGTATAGGATGCAGGCTCGAATCCTGTCAAAGGACGAATATTTTCTCAGAAAATTTCTCGGAATATTTCTCGGACATTTACGCTGGTTAAGGCACGCTGACGTGCCTTAACCAGCGTAAATGACGGTTCCGTATAGGATGCAGGTTCGAATCCTGTCAAAGGACGAATATTTTCTATGAAAATTTCTCGGACATTCAGGCCGGTAAATGTTATTTAATACTGTTTATTATAAACAGAGCATTTACTTAAATACTTGTATCTATAAAAAAGAACGTTAAACATAAAAATGTCTTTATTAAATAAATTGTCGGACTTTGTCCATTTCTTAATATATATATATATATATATATATATATTCAGTTGTATGGATATGTTTGTGACCGTGGGTTTCACGCTTCTGTGATCATCAGACAGACTTTAGTTTGTTAAAGTTTGTCTAACGATCTCAAAAGCGTGAAGCCCATGATCGCAAACTCATATCCCTACAACTGAATATGTTAGCTCTATCACTGATATTGAGCGCTTTACACTAAGTACTGCGCATTTGAAATAATATATATATATATATATATATATATATATATATATTCAGTTGTATGGATATGAGTTTGTGAACGTAGGCTTCACGCTTTTGCGATCATCAGACAAACCGTTTTATTTTTTTCTATTAAATCTTTTTCATGAATGTATTTGATTATGTTTGGTAATGGGAGGGGTAAATTATCCTCTGTTTCCCTTTGGGATAACACTCACACACATACAGACACACATATATACAGGTGTACGTATTTTTGTTCACACAAACACACCCATACAACTGAATATGTTAGCTCTATCACTGATATTGAGCACTTTCCAATAAGTACTGCGCATATAAAATAATGTGTTTTTTTAAAAACATTCAGATTAATATTACTAGGCATAATGAAAAATAAAAGAAGAAAAACAACCCTTTTCACCCCCGTTCTTCTAGGTTTTTTAATCGGAAGTGTGCAAAGTAAAATATAACAAATTTAAAATTGTGAATGATCGATGAGAGGACAAAAAACGGCGGGGAAATACGAGAGACTAATCATAGCAAGACCAAGCCAGCAATCACGCTGTTTACAGAGAGAAGGCTTGCGAGACCTAATATAGACTCCAGTACCTTTAGATGAACAATTGAGTGTGAATGGCATAAACCAGTAAACCATTCAGCACTGAATTCAACAGCACACTTTCTGTTTTTAATAAGGTGTTCACAAATTGAGGAACCGTAGACATTATGGATGAGTTCATTTTGATCAAGGGTATGGTTCCTAATTTTACTTGGTACGTGCTGTTTAATTCTTGCATCTAGTCGTCCAGTAGTTTTCCCTGTGTAGCTGACGATGCAACCGCAGTTATATTTATAAATAACAGAATTTACTTGATGAGGAGGGAGAACGTCCTTCCGACTTGGATGCAAAGATCGGCCTGGTCGACACGAATCTCAGCAGAAAATAAATAACACTTGAAGAAATTTGCTTTGATAGGTTTTCACAGTAAGTTCCAATTCAAGGAAGTCGTAAATAAATCGGATAGCTTGTTAGGGATTGACAAGACAAATGTCTACAACTAACAGCAAAAGTTGAGATTCTATGAAGTAAGTTAATGTTTTATGCATAGTGGAATCATCGGAGTATTATTCATTTAGACTTCTTAAAATGCGATGAAACACTAAATGCACATTTATACGTCCAGCAGCTGCAACATGTCTATAAATAAAAAGCTCTCTAATCGGAAATGTTGTGCCTTCTCCATGGCAATGTAAAGCGGCATATAGAAAGAATGACACACGAAAACATTGAAACTCGGTTGCTTTGATTTTTTTTTCTTATTAAATCCAGATTCAAGAGTTCCTCGAATTCTTTTTCACATCAAAGTCTTCGAAATTTTACTCAAAAGTTATCAAAGGCTTGCTTGATTACTTAGATGATTTTGTTTAGCGGTATATCTACATCTATGGGTTAATTAATGCCGGAATTTAAATATTTTGAATGCAATTTTATGGATTAAACCGACTATATATTTTACATAATTTTATACTTTGAGTAAAGGTATGTTTTGTTTTGTTTGCAGATCAAAAAAATTATTGTTGGTAATTTTACTATAATCGAATTACGGAATTAACAACAGTGGGTGGATAGCCATTGTCACTTAAATTCCTCGATACAAAATTAATTTCACTGTCCAGGAACTCCTTCGAACAGATCATTAATTCCCTATGAGTCAGAGTTTTAATGAGGCTTATCTTTCGCTTCTTTGGGCAAAAAGAATCCCAACGCGTGTACAACGCCGAAGAAGTAGACGTCCTATACTGTTGTCAGAAACGATGTTAAAGTATGATGAACCAATATATCTAAAAAGACAAATTGAGAATTAGAGTCTTTCACAAAAGTAAACCTCAGATCTGGATGAAGACAATTGAGAGAGGAGAGAAATTGATTCGCCTTAGTTTCATTATTGAATGAATAAAATGTATCATCAACATACCGACAATACAATGGTGGGCATAGTGAACTACAAATAGCCTTTCCTTAAGAAAACCAACAAATATATTTGCTAGTGCAGGGCACAAAGGGGAACTCATGGCAACACCTTTTCAGGAACATCAAATAATAGCGATAATCACAACAAATATTGTCTCCATAAGAGGAACACAAGTAAATAGAGAGCACACGTCAAATGAAGACATTACAAGAGGAATAATTTTGGAAAAGATCTGCAAAGGAAAATGAATCCCTTATACAGAAAGAGCTATAGTGTTGCAGAACTGGTTGCAGCTCATTAGCAAGCCATTTACCAACCTTAGGCTGAGACGACCCTGTCATTGAAAGTAAATATCTTAAAGAGACCCCTTTCTTATGGATATTTGAAAGGCCATAGAGGCGGGGTCTGATTCAGCCAAAGGGTCTAATTTCCTCAAAGATTTCTGACGAATGAATCCCACTTTTAACCCTCTTCAAAAGTTGTTTCTAAAATGTTATTTCTATTGAAGTGTTCGTGACATATTGTTCTACAAGGCCCAGCTTTAGATGTATAATTTAAAATTGATGACATCTTCAGCACATAATCAGTATAGTCCATCAAAACCACACCAGCCTCCTTAGCTGTTCTGGTCATCACCAAATCAGTCATCTTCAGGCATGCAAACATCAAAGTAAATTCTTTGTAGACAGTTTAGACATTCAAATTTATATCAAACATTATAATCCTTATGAACCCCCAAAATAACACTTTCAAAGTAAAGCAAAATGACAGCGTCTTTTTCGAGCCTGTTTCTTTCCAAAGAAAATTAGTGACACCTTCTCTCATGATTCCTTCTCTCTTTTTCTTGTTATGTCTTTTTTTCGCCTCTACCTCTTCTATATCAATATATAACTTCCGTTAAGTTAACCGTTTAAATGTGTCAATATCTGCTAACTCACTCATGTCTTCTCTCCCCTCCTCACTTCCTCACTTCGTTAATTTACATATGTTTAACATTGAACATTGAAGTCAACATTTATAGGCGATAGTGTTGACTACAGTGTTCAATTTTATATTTATATTTACACATGCTCTATCTCTGATATTGAGCAGTTTATCCCATAAATATGGCACACCTTAAGACTATATATATATATATATATATATATATATATATATATATATATATATACAAATTTTTATTAATCAATATTTTTTATTACTTAAACGTTATTTTTAGTGGATACTCGTATTCGAGTAGACTCTTCAATTATTTATTAATATATATAACTATATCTATCTATCTATCTATCTATCTATCTATATATATATATATATATATATATATATATATATATATATATATTCAAACAGTATCTTTATTTCTATGAAGGTCAGTTGACGAAAATAAATGTATTGTTCAATAAATAAACGAAGCGTCTACTCAGATACGAGTATCCACTAATATATATATATATATATATATATATATATATATATATATTTAAAAACAAGGAATGCATTGATTTTAATTTTAAAAGTCTCTAGGGCCCTTTCAGCCAACATCTCATCAGGAGACTATCGTTGGATTAGCGAAAAGAATATAAACTTTATTGAAGAGCAAAAAAGAGGGGGAAACACACTAAAATAACAAACACGTATATATACTTGTAACGAGGGGAAGGGAAAAGAATCGTGTAAATAAATTAGCGAGGGACATATATATATGTGTGTGCGTGTGTGTGTGTGTGTGTGTGTGTGTGTGTGTGTGCTCTAATGAGCATTCTGTTTCATAATAAAAAATACCTATAGATATTTGAATTTATGCTGATAGGAAAACCGCGTATATTGTTAAGGAAAACTTATTTAAGATTTGCTAGAATGAAATCTGCCTATTGTAGCAGACAGTGCGGAAGGCAAAATACACACTGATGACGTCAACGAAATCATGAAAAAAGAGCTATAAAATCAGTGGCAAGTTTAACATTCCTCTTACTTTAATGCTAAATGAGAGTATTGTCAGCAAAAGACTCTTCGATGAAAGGAAAGGTTCTTAGACGTTTTCCTTTTAAATTTACTGTAAGGAACCAATCCATCTTGCCACTCGGAATAATAAACCACCAATTACATTTCTCAATCCTTTTCGCTGTCATTTGAGCAAAACGGCATTCTCTGTCTTACAGTGGCTCTATGATAAGTATTTTTTTTCGATTAGTTATTCTGGCGTCTATATCGAAGAAAGAGTAAATAGCAAGGAAATTAAATATTTTTTATCTTATCTTTAGTTGAAATGTAGTTTTTATGTTCCCATAAATGAAGTATATATGTGAATATTTTGGAAAATAACTGAAAATGGAAATATAAATATATATATATCTATATCTATCTATCTATCGATCTATATATATATATATATATATATATATATATATATATGTATAATTTTGAAATTTATATTACTAGAATTTTTTGGGAAACACACTGACGCACGTTGAAATCCTCACAGTCTTTATTATTATTGAAGTTATTGCAAACATTTTTTTGCCGAGATCTACAAACTCTACGTTTCGTTCAATTTCGCATACCAATCGATTTGAGTAAGCTTTGTCTGGAAAAATTCTTTGAAAAAGGCTTTACTTCGCGGTTTTTGTACAACCGAGTAAAACCAAATGTATTTAGTACCCTTTTATTCTCTTTGCATGTCTCCCCAAATATTGGTTTCGATTGGTCAATGTATGGCTATTTTAGAGGGTGTGACAGACGGACTAACGGAAGTCGCAGAATTTTATATATAAATAGGTACTTCCAGATACATTTGTTGTTTTTAACTATATTCATTTACTTATTTTCATTGTTTGGATTGCTGTCTTCATCTTTGTTGTCATATTCACGTTGTTTCGGTCGTTGCAATTATGTTTATATGTCCCAAAAATGTATACAGTCATGTCCTCAAGAGCACATGGCCCAGTGGTTAACATCGCTGGTTGGATCCAGTGACTTGACCCAATGATTTGTGAGTTCATTACCGTTATATACTTCATTTATGGGAACATAAGAACTACAGAGGTGAACAAAAAATTGGAGAGTTCAGCTAAAGGGAGATAAATGAGACATCCGGAAGAAGCATGGCATTTGGAACTAGAACAATCTACTACGGTGGTCGAAATAAAGATTTCACTTTGAAATTCCAATCGAGCGTAAAACGACTTGAATATGCCAATGAAGATGAGGATAACAGTCCGAACAATGTGTAATAATTACAACACCGCATCTCAGAAATATAGACAGTTCCTGAAGTAGGCCGGAACGTACAACGGCCGAAACGTCATGAATATGTCAAGATGAGGACAACAGTCCGAACTATGCAGTGTAAATAATTACAAAACTCATCTCAGAAATATAGACAGATCCTTAAGAAGGCCGGAACGTACAACGGCCGAAACGTCATGAATATGTCAAGATGAGAACAACAGTCCGAACTATGTAGAATAGATAATTGCAAAAAACTCATCTAAAAAATATAGACAGATCCTTAAGAAGGCCGGAACGTACAACGGCCGAAACGTCATGAATATGTCAAGATGAGAACAACAGTCCGAACTATGCAGTGTAAATAATTACAAAACTCATCTCAGAAATATAGACAGATCCTAAAGAAGGTCGGAACGTACAATACCATTTTGAAACAAATATTTTCCTATGATCCCTGAAGTTAAGCAACGTCAAAAGGGAATATCTCGAAAGCTTCCGACAGGGTTTTGCATACTGGTTTTCTTCACAAGTTGAAAAGTTATGGTATCTCCGGACGAATTTGTTTTTTTTTTTTTTTTCAGTCATTCTTACCAAATCGTGAAATGTTGCAACTTTATCATACCTGAAACAGCCGTCAGCTGCAACTGCTCACTTAGCCACAGGCTCGTTTAGGGACCAACTGGATAGGAATATGTCGTTAAGTTAGGATATAAACGTTTAGAAATAGCTTAAAAAATTGCAAAGGGCGCTAAAGTGACATCATATCTATCTGAAGTTGTTTAACACTAGCCCATAACACGTCTTGTATGCCCGAAATAACGGTCAGATAAAACTACTCACTTAACGATCAGTTTATTTCGCGATCATGTTGCGACATAATCTGGTCATTAAATGAGACATGGCCCTCTATATTTCAATATCAGGCCTCACGCCCTCTCATTGCACCAAAGAGAGGGAACGGTGCTAACACCGAGGCCAGCGTAACCGACAGTTTCAGGGGCTCGGACAATTTTTGTTCCTAGTTCGGGTGTACGTGCTCGGTCTCCCCACATTAAACCGACCTTGTGTCACAACCTGGCCTCGTGGGCTGGTTGAGTAAATACAAATTAGTCTAAAGTAGTTTGTAACACGTTTATTTATCATCTCTCGGTTGTGTCTCTGTCGTTGGGCAAAGTGCGTTCAGGTGCGGCTTTGTCAAAGGACAGACTCGCAACTGAGGAAAATTATACTGAGAGGTGCCGGTCCTGGGGAATAGCTGTCCTAGGCCCCGCCCTGTAATTGCACTAGACAGGGGATCGGAGCTCACATCGAGGCCAGCGCAACTGAAGGTTTCAGGGTCTCGGGCAATTTTTATTTTAGTCCGGGTGTACGCGCTCTGGCTCCCCATACTAAACTGACCTTGTGTTACAAAGCGACTTCGTGGGGGTCGAGTAAATACCAAACTACTATAAAGTAGAGCTGGGGATTTTTAATCTCAGAATTTGTGGGAGAATTTCGCATTTATTCATATAGATTCCATAATATAGGTTTTACCAAATTAGCTATTACATTTCTCTAACTCTTCAAATGTTGAATGTATAATTAATTCTAATTTCTGTTTTCCTTTCTTTACACTATATTAATTTTATCTTATAAATTTTCCCCTATTCTGTCATCCATGAAATAAAAATAATTGTTTGTACAGAAAATAAGGATCTACGCCGATCGTCTTTAAATTAAGTGGCAGCAAAAGAATTATCGTTGAACTATCGTTAAAGTACTTAAATGCAGCGATCAATTTTGAGTTCTTCTGTAGTTTATTGATGCCTATCGCATCTACTCCTCCCTAGATATTTTGACGATGGCCAAACCAGGATCTTTCACAGTAGCTAGCTTAAATGCTAGTTTATAATAAAACGGGCACTGTAATTTTTGGATGCAAAAGGAAGATAAGAGATACTCCACTTGAATCATGGCAGCAACGATAATGGATAGTATAATATATTAGTATATATTTAACCTCACATAATCCGGCAACCCTGAATCTGAGCTCAACGAAAATCGTTCCCTGCGCCTAACATTTCTAGGGATTTTGAATGAGCTATGAATAATTGAAATCGAACCAGTAGGAGCGGAGGAGTTGCTTGGACACGTACACCCACAACTGAGTAGTGACTCTAATGATATTTTAAGGAAAGTTTCCCGCAAAAATTTCTGATAATGATAAATGCCTGAGAATTTTATTTATTTTATTTTGTTTCCAGATGTGTTAGTTTTAGGGTATGCATATTAACAGAGGACGGAAAGTGCGACACGGAAATTCGAAGGGGCATTGGCATAGCGAAAGATGTTTTCCAAAATCTAAGCAAAGTATTAAGAAACAGAATGAAAAATGTATACTTAACGTATATACTGAATCTCCCACATAACAGTAAGTCCTTAGGTAGATAAAAACACCATTGAACACCGGGAAGGCACTGATGTCTAAACATTATATGAAATGTGTTTGTGGGAGGTATTTCTGCCGCACCCTGTGTATAAAAAGGCTTAGAGGCATTTAATTACTTGTTAGGCATTTGGGGAAGCTCCACATGAAAATAAGAGATTTAAGATACCGAAATCAAACAGGTGGCAACAATTTAGATATCTAGGAAGTGTATTAACAGATGACGGAAAACACGACACGGAAATCCGAAGGCGCATTGGGAGATCGAAAGATGCCTTTCAAAAGCTAAGCAAAGTATTAAGAAACGGAAATATTTCGTTAGAAACATTGAAAAGAGTACTGAACTATAATATGTAGTATCACTTCTCATCTATGACAGTGAATGCTGGACAATCTCATCCCTGATGAAGCACATACTTGAAGTAACAGAAATGTAATTCTACATAAGCATGCTGGGATTACCAAGAACCTGACATATGACCAACGACAACGTTCTAGAGACAATGGCAAAATAAAGGACACTTATACGTCCTGGGCAAGACAATAAACTCAACCCAACACAAGGCCTATGATCAGGTGTTTTTGAGAAGCGTAGAACCACCTTTTAACTGCTGGAGTGCTTAACTAACCCGGGTTGGTAGCACTTGTTAGAGTCCCAGCTACGGGCAACTAATTAACCACCCACATTAGGTAAAATGTGTAGAAAGAAGGAAAAAAAAATGGTTTTAATACCAGAAATACATTTCTGTAAAAACTATTACCAGCAATAAATTTTCGAAGAAAAAATAATTACTAACAATACATTTCTGAAGAAAAAAAATATTACCAGCAATAAATTTTCGAAGAAAAAATAATTACTAACAATATATTTCTGAAGAAAAAAAAAATATTACCAGCAATAAATTTTGGGGAAAAATATTACCGGAAATACTTTAAAAAAAAATTATTACCAGCAATAAAAATTTTGTTGGCCTTAAATAACGCATTGAGGTGTTGATATGCCGCAAAACGAAACACTCAGAACACTTAGGTATAGCATCATGAAAAGACAATTGAAATTTCTGGGGCACATAATGAGGAAAGACGGCTTAGAAAATTTGATACTCACTTGTCAGAACGAATGTAAGAGAGCCAAAGAGAAGTGAGCTTCAGCAAATTGATATCGGGTGAAATTTTGGGAGAGACGACAAAAAGTTATGAAAAGGCAGGAGATTTTGGGGAGTTCGCTAATGTCCTGAAGGGACACGGCGTTTAAAAGAAGAATGAGCTTTTGCAAATTGATGACGAAACAAGATTTATGGGAGGTGACAAAAATACATTTATTAAGGGCTATAATGTATAGGAAATAATGGACGGCCATGATTGCCAACGTCCTGAAGGGAGATGGCATATCGAAAAAGACGAATGTGTTTTTGTAAATAGATGGCAGAACAAAGTTTAGGAGACATAACAAAAGACAAGATTTATTAAGTGCTATAAATAGTAGGAAATAGTGGAGAGCCATGATTGCCTACATCCTGGATGGACGCGACATATAGAAAAAGATGAAAGAGTTTTTGTAAATGGATGGCGGAACAAAATTTATGGGAAGTGACAAAAAGATATTTATTAAGGGCTATAATTTATAGGAAATAATGGAGACCCATGATCACCAACGTCCTGAAGAGACACGGCATATAGAAAAAGACGAATGGGTTTTTGTAAATGGATGGCTGAACAAAGTCTAAGAAAATACAAAATTTATTACGTGCTATAAATAGTAGGAAATCGTGGAGAGTCATGATCGCCAACATCCTGAATGTACACAACACATCGAAGAGGAATGAGCTGTGTAAATGGATGGCAGAACAAAGATTAGGAGAGATAATGAAAATACAAAAGTTATTAAGTACAGTAAATTGTGGAGATGCATTAACCCCAACGTCCTGTAGGGACATGATGCAAAGAAGAAGAAGAAGAAGAAGAAGAAGAAGAAGAAGAAGAAGAAGAAGGCAACCATCTTTGTTTTCCATCAGAATGGCGTATGCTGATCTCCAGGAGAGACAGGAAGCGTAAAGACTAAATTGAATCTATTGCTAGTTCTTCTGTCAGTGAGTTTCGTTCATTGAGTCGTGCTAGATATCTTTGGGTTATTTTGTCTCCAAAACCTATTTTATATGTCTATAACTTAACATTTATCCATGTTTAGAATAGTGATAATCACATCTGGTCCGGCTTTCCTGCTATTTAATTAGAATTTCTTGATAAAATCCAAAGAAGAATCAGCAATATTATTGGCCCTGACTTGGCATCTCGGCTTCATTCACGTTCTCACCGGCGTAGCTTTGCTTCCCTGTGCCTTTTCTATCAATCCTTTCATAGCAATTTTTCGGAAAAGCTATTTGTTATGTTACATACCGGTTTTTAAAAGACTAGACTGGCGTCGAGGTCTCACCAATTTAGAATTGGGCTGGCAAGATGTAGCCGTAAGTCCGACACTGACAGTTTCTTTTCTTGCACTTCTCGCTAGTGAAACTCGCTTCTGGTTGCATGCATTACAGCCAACTTTAATCTTCAAAAATTTTAATGCAATGTCAATCACTATCTATTCTCCACTTGATTACTCTTCTTTTGTTCTCACTCTTTAGTAATGTTTCTGTTTTCTAATTCTTCCACACCCAGTAAGCCCTTGTGTCGTATTGGCCTTTTGCTTTCCAGTCAACTTTAATCTTCAAAAATTTCAATGCAATGTCAATTGCTATCTACTCTCCTCCTGATTACTCTTCTTTTGTTCTCACTCCTTAGTAATGTTTCTGTTTTCTAATTCTTCCACACCCAGTAAGCCCTTGTGTCTTATTGGCCTTTTGCTTTCCAGTCAACTTTAATCTTCAAATATTTAA
>CAHIKZ030003256.1:0-72500 GCA_903632075.3 Acanthosepion pharaonis | reverse complement strand
ATTTTATTTCTTCCTCTTTTAATATAAAAATCTTTTTTCCCTTTCTTTTTTTCTTTTTCTCCCTCCTTCCATTGTCAGGTCAAATTGACTCCATTTATTAATTTTACGTATCATCTGTAATTATGATTATTATATTGCTCTGTTTAATACATCGAGTTCTCTTTGAATTCACATCCTCCTTAGAATAATCCGCACTAATTATCAACGGATTTTTTATATATATATATATATATATATATATATATATATATATATATATATATATATATATCAAAATAAAATAAATAATATATATATATATATATATATATATATATATATATATTAAAATAATAAGATATATTGATATATATATATATTAAAATAATACGATATATATGTGTATATATGTATACATATATGAAAATAATAAGATATGTATATATATATTAAAATAATAAGATATACATATATGTGTATATATATACATATATTAAAATAATAAGATATATATATATTAAAATAATAAGATAAATATATATGTGTATATATAAATATACTTATATTAAAATAATAAGATATATATATATATATATATATATATATATATATATATATATATATATATATAAAAAATAATAAGAACAGTGAGATTTATAATCCGGTGTTCTTAGCAGTTATATTTTATAAAAAAAAAAAAAAAAAAAAAAAAAAACAAAGCAATGCTCGATACAAAGAGTAGAATATTTAAATATTTTTTTTCATCGCGACACAGAAAAACTGAAAATAAATTTATAAATTTAATTATAAAAATTAAACTTAAATCCATATTATCGTTCCATTGTCAAATGATGTTAGGAAAAAACTTTCCAAAAAATTATTTCATTTATCAGAACAAACAATATTGATATTATGAGTTGTGACGGTTATGGAAAATCTGTTTTAATTTAGGGATGGTTGGATTTTAATTTCCCTCGAGAGAGTTTATGTAACCAGTATATGTGACTTACAAAGACAGTTTAAATTTAGGTAGGGGTGGGGGTGTCTGCTACCAAAAGCAGACTTCCATTATTCAATGAGTCTTCTGAGTTTTCAATGAAAAAACATTTTTGTCTTTTTTATTCAGCTGCTTAATTCATATTTTTATACACAAAGTCACCGAATACAAATATATTTGCAAACTAGCGTAGGGAGATGATCTTGTTTATATTATCAGAAATATTATCCAGAACTCAACAGACGTGAGAGGAAGGAGAACGGCAGAGAAAGAAGAGATAGTTGACTTGGTTTAGTAGAGAGAGACAGAGACACATGTAAGAATGATGTGGAGATTCAAGAGAGAGTTCCCAAGGCAGCGGGAGAATTTCACGGACATAAATTCCTAAGTGGTGCGTGTTGAAAGAGAGGAGGATAGGTAGGAATCGAGAAAAGAGGAGGGGATTGAAGAGTTAAGATTAATTTCACAGAGAGCTATGGTGACTTTTCGAACAGGAAAGATTTCACACTGCAGAACTTTGTGTGAATACCACGAATGTTCGAGAAAAAGGTGAGGGGTTTAGGCGTTTTTTCTCAAGCTGGTTTTGTTTTATATCTTTGGTTGCTTATAGTCACGATGTGATTTTTGGTAAGGGAAAGACTAGTATAATAATAACAGTCAGTCATCTAATTAACATATGCCTGAATGGAACTGGCGCAGACTAAAACATAGTGTGGCCTCGTGGTTGCCCACCGGAGGTGCTTGCATGACACTGGAAGAATCCCGATATTATACGACTGTTGATCAAGGCAGCCACTCAAGACGCTATGCAATAGTTCGGGCTCCTAACTACCAGTCAGGAAAAGCAACCAGCAAACTGCCAACCCGGTAACCTTAGTATAAAGAGACGTTGCCACCATCCACACATATCGCAAAAAAAAAAAAAAAAAAAAGAAATTCATGACAGCACCACTCTTAAGTCCTGAGCAAAGGAAAGGATCCTTGAACCCCTTCCAAAAGAAGAAACAAGGGGTACACCTTTACTCCTGTTCAAGGGAACAGGGGGAGTTTGGATTCGGCGATAGTAAAGCCTCTCTACTCCGGTTAAAAAAAAAAGTTAAAGTGAACATGTCAGTTTGAAATTCAACAAAGAATTAAAACTGGCAGAGAACTACCTCTGAAAAACTTAATAAAATAACATTTTTTGACTTCCAGTTATTTCGAAGAATCTACATTCAGATATTAGGAAAATTGATCTGCTGCCCAATGATCATTTTGACCATGCGACGTTTAACTGACATTCTAGTATATTAAGAGAGAGGGGTGGTAATAGGATGGAGGGGGTCTGTCCCTATAATCATGAGTGAATGGCCAATAGCTGCATAGTGAAAAAGTCCTCTTGATTACTCTTCTTTTCGTTTCACTCCTTAATAATCTTTTTTTTATTATTCTATCACACTCAGTAACCATTTGTGTCTTAGTGTTTTTACTGCTTTGCATAGGGTGAAAAGATCTGAAAAAAAAGAAAAAAAAAGGCGCTTCTTTTTAGCGCCATCTTTGACCAAATGGATTCCTTTATTCTTTTGATTGCAATAGAATTTGGTTCGTCTCGTATAGAATCTCTATTATTAAGTCTGAAACGCCAATGTTTAGAAACATAATATCTGTTTATTCAAATACCTATGCAGAGAATTGTATATCAAATGAAAAGGTCATTGTGTCTCCGGTGAAAAGTCTAGACTGATGTCAACGATGCATAGTATGTAATCTGTCTATTGCGTAAGCTTCCTCTATATGAGATTAGTGATAATCGGATTAACTTTAAAACGTTCTCAAAATTAAAACTCTAACATATGACATAGAAAGTGTACTTACCAAAGAAAATTTTTCAAGTTTGCTTTTTCAAAATAACGTCAATGAAAATTCAAAAGTTTAAGGTTACATTTTTAATATTTTAAAAGCTTAATTTTAGTTAACAACCAAAATTAGAATAAAGTAAGAATTAAATAATTTCCAGTGAACATCAAATCCGTGATTAATCTTGGTACAAGAGATTACGTTCACGTACCAAAATTTATGAGCTAGCGGTATTTTTTACTCTTGTATTCACCTTGTACAAGGCCCTGGAGCCACTCGAGGTAGAGGGTTACTGTGTAAGAGGCGCAGCTTATGCGGATATGTGTGGAAGCTAACAGTTAATCTTAGACTTGAACAGGTTAATATTTTAGTGATTGAGGAAGCAGCCTCTTGGGAGTTGGTTCCAGAGGGCAACCGCTTGGTGGTAAAAAGCTGCTTGGGTGGAACTCATATCGCGCCTGGGTGGTTCGCGACAATTTGCGTGGTATGTCTTAGCCGTGGTGGTTATGACTGGTGAAACTAAGGAGTGTAGTTCATCTGAACATTTGCCATGGAAATAGCGATAGAGCATTGAGATACCTGCGATATCCCTTTTGTAAATAATGGAAAATAATTCGTCGACTACAAGGATTCGGTGAGGCATTTGGACTCTTATCCAGACTAGAAGGTGACGACCCATATATGGCAGCAGTAATCAATTTTGGAACTTATCCTCTTCCCCTCCTTCCTCTCTTTGGCAATGTTTTCGAAGCTCTAATCAATACCGAGGTGGTTAACCACCTCACATCCCATAATCTGCTCTCAGACAAGCAATATGGTTTCCGCTTTGCCCGATCTACAGCCGATGTGCTTACAGCCATCACTGAAACAGTCTACCGAGCTCTCCAAAATAACGGGGAAGCCCGAGCCGTGGGAACTAGACATCTCCAAAGCATTTGATAGGGTTTGGCATGCCGGCCTTCTTCGCAAGCTTCAGGGTTATGGCATTACGGGTCGATTATATAACCTAATACAATCATTCCTGTCAAACCGTGAATTGAAGGTCGTTCACAACGGATTCTCCTCCAGTTCCTACCCCACGAACGCAGGTGTTCCTCAAGGCTCCATCCTAGGCTCCACTCTATTTCTTATCTACATAAATGACCTTCCTGACGCCGTAACTTCCCAAGTTGGCATCTACGCGGATGACACCACAATTTATTCCTGCCTTAAAAACAAATCTAGTCTCGCTGACAAAACTCACCTTGCCGTGCGTCTCGAAAAGGACCTCCAATCGATTGTGAACTGGGGCAGGAATTGGCTGGTCAACTTCAACGCTTCGAAGACAAAACTGCTCTCTATTAATCACCACAGAGAGCCTTCCCTTCCCTCCATTAGAATGTCTGACGCTCAACTTCTCGAGAGCAACTCTCTGCGGCTTCTCGGTCTCAGTTGACTGCTGACCTGAGATGGAATAAATACATCGAGTCAATTGCCTCGTCCACTGCGAGGAAAGTTGGCTCCCTGAGCCGCGCTAGGAAGTTTTTCTCCCCGGAGTCGATCCTCCAGATATACAAATCCACAATTCGCCCTTGCATGGAGTATTGCTGCCATATATGGTCTGGCGCCCCTTCTGTTTGCCTCGGAGTCCTTGATAGGCTTCAGAGACGAATATGCAATATGGTTGGCCCTGCCCTGGCGTCTCGTTTACAGTCACTTTCTCACAGACGCGCCGTCGCCTCCCTCTGTCTGTTCTACAAATACTTTCATGGAAATTGCTCCGAGGAGCTGCATTCGCTGGTTCCCAGACGTCATGAGTTCCAGCGCCCTACGAGGCTGGCATCCCGCTCCCACCCCTTCACTGTCGAAACTCCTAAATGTAGCCGTCTCTTCTACTCTAATAGCTTCATGTCTCGCACCTCTCGCCTGTGGAACTCCCTTCCCTATTCCTGTTTCCCTATGAGCGATAATCTCCAGCTATTCAAGTGTAATGTCAATCGACGTCTCAAGTTGTCTTAATCTATCCACTACCCTCATCCTTTCTTTTATCACTCCTATCTGATCTTGCTCTAAATTTTCTGTAACCCCTTGCGTCCTAGTGGCTCCCCGCCTTGCTTGGGGTGAAATGCTTAAAAAAAAATCTGGCTCTTGCAAACATAAAAGATAGAAGGAAGAATGAGGTACTTGATGAAGCAGTGGAAGGAAACCGACCATTTTTACTACATTTTTAGCGATGGATCCGTATTTAGGAGTTTGAGGTCTGGGTCGATTTTAAGTCCCTAAAGTCCTTCAAGGTACGATGTCTCCCTGAGAGAACACCTGTTCATCGCGATTGGTGAAAGATCTGGGTCCGATCGGAGAGGGTGGATGGTCACTAGTTTGGTCTTTGAGGAAATGAATGTGACCAAATCAGTTTCTTTTTTCTCAACTGAGCAGCTAGATTTAGGTCGGAGGAGAGATCAGTTGCTAAATTTTGGTCTTCGGTTTCTTTAGAGGTTCACCCATATACCGTTGTATCATCTGCACATTTGATACGGCTATTCTTTTAGGTAGATCATTTAAAGTACATTAGTAAGAAGGTTGAACTGAGAAGCGAGCTTTGGGGGTACACCTGCATTGATCGTCTGGGATTCGGAGGATTGGCCATTAGCAATTACCTTCAGGATCTTATAACTGAGAAGAGACTTCCACTAAATCCATAGCTAGATATTTTTTGACTGATTGATTGGTTTCTTTAATGACACATCAACTCCTAATGGGTCATTTAATGCCGAAATTTAAATTTTCTTTGAAGCTCTGTCGTAATAAATATAAGGTATTCTGCTTTCACAATTGTACCCATGGTAGATGATACTTCGCTTTTGGTTCTATACACGTTTGTGTGGACATAATTACTAGAAGCAATGATATATATGTTTTATGTTGTAGTTTTGTTGAAGCTATATTTTGGAATGCAGTTTGATTTAAGAAATTGTAGGATATTATATGGATTAATGACATGAATGTTCTTTCATGTTGGTTGTTTAATTGATTTTGTTTACCGGCATATCAACACCTTTATGGGTTATTGTTGGGGCTTTGTTAGGGCCAAATAAAGACACAAAGAGAGGAATTGAGTTAAACAAATATATTAACAGGAACAGTAATACAAACATATAAAAATGAGAGTATTACAGCAAGAATGTTCGGTCCAACTGTCAAACTTCCCTCTCCAAAAGGCAGTACCTGCTCCTATTTATAGCTGGGAGAGTCCACTTGTGTGTGGGTAAATTACCATAACAGAAACTTAAACAGTGATCTTTATTATAATCCAGAGATTAGGGAATAAGGTGACTATCAGTTTCATTAATTTTAATTATTATGAGCCAAGTCAGTGACTGATAAGAAAGCAAAGAATTCAAAACAGTGCTTTTGGCAATATTACAAGCAGAATTGCTACCACAATGGATGAAACAATCTGTTTTGATTTTCTAATGTTCCATTTTGATCTTTAAAAAACACCCTCAAAGGTTTTTAAAATTTTAGATTCAGTGTCAATCCTAATCTGATGTACGTTTCTCTTTAATTTGAAAAATGACTTTTATCATAGTTAGGCCCATGAACAAGTATGATCACAAGATCCCTGCACAGTTGAATACCTGATCAGCTCCCACCATTTGTCTCAGCTGCATGCCAATGTCTGAGACTTTTCAAATGATCTTCCAGTATACAGATAATCAGCCTATTTTTTTTTCTCTCTCCTCTTTTGTTTAAGGGGGGGTACCTTGTAGGATAGCAGTGGAATGACTGTTGGCTTTTATGACATGGCCAAACCATTTCAACTTTCTTGGCAGTAGTTATGAGGTCTTCCAATGGGTCTGTTTCTTGTCTGATGGGATTGCATAATTGTTTGTGGTGCGATCTATATAGGAGATGCCTAGGATGTTGGTAGGTACGTGGGTAAATTACCATAACAGTTATTTAATGACAAAATCTAAATATTTGAACGCAATTGCATGCATCCAACTACTGAGGAAATATATTGTTAGTAATCTCTATCTATAAAAGGCAGGATGTTTGTGTGTGTGTAACGAATGCACGGCCGCAATATTCGACGGATTTGCACCAAAATTTACATGCACATACTCAAAGTTATCAGGAAGGCCAAGACCGACTTTGCATTTCCCAACTCCCATCGATAGTGGAAATAATCGAATTTTTCATGTTTCTACAACAGTTTACATGTAGTTTGCGGCCATTTTCTACTGGCCAGAGCGAGAGCCAATAGCTGGCTGCCATAAATAGGCAGGAAGATTCTATTGGCCAGCGTTTCTTTTAATCAGCTGACTGATCTACGAATGTTAACTAGCAACCTAGCATGCAAAAAAAATCGATGGCTGCATTCGTCACAAGTGGGAAAAATCTAAATCGGCGTGGCACTTTACTCCAATTGACTCATTCGCTTGCTTAAACTCCACGTTGATTCTGATTCCGCAGAACTGGCTTGGGTGTGAAAAAGTATTTATGGTTTAGTATAGAGCTTAGAAAAAATTCGCAGTGTGAGATAGGTAAGAAGTAAGGCATGTAGCAACATCAGCACGGCAAAGGGAACTCCTTTAAAGGCAAGGAAGGGCAAAAATATTTTAAGTCAAGTGATAGCGATTGCTGTATGAGTTGTACGATTTTTGAATCAAGCACGGGCAACGCCGGGCCACGCTGCTAGTTCTATTATAAATAGATAATGTTGGTAATGTTTTTTTTATATATATAAAAATGCATTGTTGTTATTAGTATTAAATGTATTTTTATACATTCATAGTGTTTTGTTTTTGTTTGTGGAGGGGTTCACTATTTTGCCATAGTTAGGACGTAACAGTTTCTACAAACCCAGGTCAGGGTGGACCTAGGAACAACAGCAATTAAGAGGTGTTACCATGCTCCTCAGAATGTCCAATCTCCAGATCAGATGCCTTGCTGACCGATGTAATTTATCGTCACCATACCTAGAGAGTATTAGGTACCGACACCATAATTTCACGTCTTTGAAATTCCTCGATTGTGTGAGTCAGTGTGAACATGGGTTAACCTGATAATGACAAAGATTTATTAAAGCTTGAACGGAGAATGACAGATGCATGACAGATGCATGACAGATGTATAGGCTATTACATTGTAACGGGAATACCTGACGCAGTGGCTAAGCTTAGGTACGTAATGATCATATCCAGAGGCGTCTGGCTAATATTATCTCTGGTAACAGATAAGCGACACCGGATCAGATCATATTCGAATTGAATGCATCGATATTTAGCTTCCATTAAATTTAAGAGCAGAGGTCCCTCACCTGGGATCTCAGTGTAGCTAATTAAACCATGAACGGCTGGCAACATGTAGCAGAGTCTGACAAATCAATGTATCGACATATGTGGGGCTAATAGTTTCCTCAGAAACAAGTAAAAGGGTAGCAAACTGTTACGTTATATCAGTCTTCTTGCACGGCAGTGAATCCCGACAATATCCTCACGGATGAAGAGGAAACTTGAGGCGGCAGAAACGTGGTTCAACAGGAGGATGTTGATGATAATATGAACTGAATATATGTGCAATGACGAAGTTGGAAACAAGAAGGAAACTTATATTTAACATCAGGAAGAAACAGTTACGGCACGTATTGAGGAAAGAGGGCTTGGAAAATCTTATACTCACAGGGTAGATTGAAGGCAAGAGAGACAGAGAAAAGCAATACATGACGTACTTAGCAGGAGTAAGTGGACTGCGGTACAACATAAAGACAAAATTTATTAAGAGCTACAAAGGATGGGAAATTGTGCAGAGCCATGATCATTACGTCATGAAGTGACACAGCACGTAAGAAGAAGAAGAAAAAGAAGAGGAAGAAAAAAGGAGAAGCAGAAGAAAAAGAAAAAGAAAAAGAAGAGGAAGAAAAAGGCGAAAAAGAAGAATGCGAAAAAGAAGAAGAAGCAGCAGCAGCTAGCAGAAGAAGAAGAAGAAGAAGAAAGAAGAAAAAGAAGAGGAAGAAAAAAGAAGAAGAAGCAGAAGAAAAAGAAAAAGAAGAAGAAAAAGAAAAAGGCGAAAAAGAAGAAGAAGAAGAAGAAGAAAAGGAGGAGAAGCAGCAGCTCGCAGAAGAAGAAGAAGAAGAAGAAGAAGAAGAAGAAGAAAATGAGTACGGTTGGTGTGTCGCAGATCCCACGAAGCTATAGATCCAATTTATCGACAAAGTACATGCAAGTATCTGATTTTTTTTTAATTGGAGAAAGCAACTTCAACCCAGTCATGTTTTTCTATTAATCTACGAGAAGCCATCACAGCAATGTGAGGCTCAATTAAGTCTTACTTTGCTTTGAAGAATTGCGCATTTCTCATTTCGAGCTTTCGATGTTGTTGTAGAATATGACAAGTAGCCACATTAGATTAGGATTTGAGTAGTATTTGATTTAGTTTTTCTTTCTGTGTATGAGTATTTAATAAACCTCATTTTTGTTTTCCCTATCTAGTCTTCTATTCCTTCTATGCTCTCTCTAACTACGACCTTCCTAATTTTCGGCTATTTTAAACTCCTTTGTATTTAATAAAGCATCTGATTTTTTTTTAATTTGAGAAACCAAATTCAAGCTAGTCGTGTTTTTTTTTTTTTTTTTTTATTATTCTACGGGAAGCCATGACAACAATGTAAGACTCAATAAGTCTTACTTTGCTTTGAAGAACTCTGCGCATTTCTCATTTGGGGCTTTCGCAGTTGAGTCGAACTAAGAGTACTTCCTGCTCTTCCCTACTATTACAACAATGGACTGTTCGTATTTATAAATATGGCAAGTAGCCACATTAGATTAGGATTTGAGTAGTATTTGATTTACTCAAGTTTTTCTTTCTATGTATGAGTATTTAATAAACCTCTTTTTTGTTTTCCCTATCAAGTCTTCTCTTCCTTCTATGCTCTTTCTAACTACGGCCTTCCTAATTCTTGGTTATGAACGAAGACGACATTAGAACAAAATCCATGTCTGCTGGCCTTATATTCGCACCGGAATCGTAATCCACTATCACAGATTAAAATATATAAAAAGAGAATACGGTTTCGATTACTGGTCGATTTATTTTCTTTAATAAGAATTTCAAGCTGAACGTCAGTAGACATTAATGTAACCGTTCAAGAAACAAAATGTATAGCTTCCACCAAAATAAACAGCTTAAGACGCAAACTACGAAGTACGAAGATTTAAATATGAGGGAAAATCTTTTTAGCTTAACAAGGAATACGAGAACAGTTGTTTTTTGTTTGTTTGTTTTTTTATCGCAAATAGATATTACTGGGCATAAAGTGGGGGATCGGTATTCTATTTTCATTAAATTTTCTAGCGTTTCTTGCAGGCAGGAACTAGAAAGACTATATTAAATCAATTGATGGGTTTGCTGCTACAAAATTGTTTCAAAGGGCCAAACTACATAACTTTTCTCGCTTGAATCTATCATACATATTTATCAACCTACCATTTATCAGTGCTTTGAATATTGCTGCCACATCTGGTCTGGCGCGTCTGCTATGTATTTAGAGATCTCTTGATAAAATCCAAAGAAGAACCTGCAATATTATCGGTCCTGACCTGGCATCTCAGATTCACTTTCTCACAGCCGTAACGTAGCTTCCCTGTGCCTTTTCTATATTTTTTTTATGTTAATTTTTTCTGATGCGCTTTTCTTTTTGGTTCATCGTTTTTAAAAATTTAAACGCAGTACTTGATTGGCAGCTAGGTCTCATCATTTTACAGTTGAAATAGGTAGATGTAACAGTAAGTTCTGTGCTCAGATTTTCTTCCTCGGCTCATTTCGCTTGCGGAAGTTTCCTGCTTTTGGCTATCCAGTCAACTTTGATCTTTAAAAATTTAAATGTAATGTCAATCGTTATCTTCTGTCTTTTTAATTCCTCTTCTATTATTTTTCTCTCTTTATAATGTTTTCGTTTGCTCATATTCTATCACACTCAGTAACATCCTCCCTGCGTCTTAGTGGCTTTAACGTCTTGGCTGGGGTGAAATGATTTAAGAAAAAAAATACTATACAAAAAATAATATAAAAGTAAACTGGATGTAAAGTGGGGGATTGATACTCAATTGTTATTGAGTAATAAAGTGCCCTCCTCCGCATATTTCAATAGCAGTGCTATCCATAGTAACATTCCATTTAATGACTCATCTGTGAAAGAATTTTAAAAATTTTAATCAGTTAATATATAGATATACAAATTAATATTTTAAGACATTTTATGTATATACATTCTTTTTTAAGTAAATGCTTTGTTTAGTGACCTGAATGTCCGAGAAATTTTAATAGAAAATCTGCGTCCTCCGACAGGAATCAAACCTGTATTCCAAACGGAACACTCATATAGCCTGACGTGCTTTAGCGACTTAGCCACAGAGGAGTGTTTCGGTTAACAAGGTCGATTGTATTGTTTTTAAACTACAATTCTCCATGATTTTCTGTCGTTTGCTAACCGAAACGCTCCTCTGTGGCTAAATCGGTAAAGCACGTCAGACTATTGACGGTTCTGTGTAGGATACACGTTCGATTCCTGTCAGAGGACGCAGATTTTCTATGAAAGTTTCTCGGACATTCAGGCCAGTAAATGTTGTTTATTATAAACAGAACATTTACTTAAATATTTGTATCTATAAAAATGAATGTATAAACATAAAAATGACTTAAAATAATTGTCGGACTTTGTCCATTTCATGTGTGACGTCATTTGTTTACATTTGCTACGCAATGAGCAGATATGAAAGTACGTGACAAAATCATGTAAAATTGTAGTTTAAAAGCAGTAAAATCGACCTTGCTAATCGAACGATACACTGTGGCTCAATCGGTTAAGGCACGTCAGGCTAAATGACGAATTCCGTATAGGATACAGGTTCGATTCATATCGGAGGATGAATATTTTCTATGAACACTTCTCGGACATTCAGGCCGGATGTTGTTTATTATAAACAGAGCATTTACTTAAATATTTGTATCTAAAAAAAAATGAATGTATAAACATAAAAAAAGTCTTAAAATAATTGTCTGAATTCATCCATTTCATAGATTAATATATAGATTCATTTTATTATAGGGTGGCTAATCTGGTTTTAATGTAATATTCCACTGGATATAAAATAGGTTAATCTATCTTTTTTTTTTTTTTTTTTTGATCTAATCTAGTAAGCTGATCCCCTTACATAATTCGTTCGTCTCAATATATTCCATAATTTTATGCAGTGAAAAATAAATAATTATGAAACTAATGATGGGAAATGCACAAAAATTTTGTTCTTTTGCATTCGGAGAGTATCCGAGGCATGAAATAGAACTGAGATTATATTTGATTCATTTTTATAATCATTTCACGCCTAAGCAAGGCGATAATGCCACTAAGACGCAAAGGGTTACTTGGAGTGAAAGAGAATGAGAAAACTTTAGTGAGGAGAAAAGACAATAAAAGAACAGGTTTTAGGAAGACAGAAGATGGCGATAATGCCACTAAGACACAAGGGGTTACTTGGAGTGAAAGAGATTGAGAAAACTTTAGTGAGGAAAAAGGACAATAAAAGAAGAGGTTTCAGGAAGACAGAAGATGGCGATAATGCCACTAAGACGCAACCGGTTACTGGGAGTGAAAGAGAATGAGAAGACTTTAGTGAGGAGAAAGGACAATAAAAGAACAGGTTTCAGGAAGATAGAAGATGGCGATAATGCCACTAAGACACAAGGGGTTACTGGGAGTGAAAGAGAATGAGAAGACTTTAGTGAGGAGAAAGGACAATAAAAGAACAGGTTTCAGGAAGATAGAAGATGGCGATAATGCCACTAAGACGCAAGGGGTTATTCGTAGCGAAAGGGAAAAAGAAGACTTTAGTGAGAAGAAAGGAAAATAACAGAACAGGTTTCAGGAAGACAGAAGATGGCAATAGACGTTGCATTTATTTTTTTAAGAAACTATATGACAGGTAAGCAAGAAACAGGAAGAGATTGCCACAGCAATACATTTTTGAAAAAGAAAAATATTGCCAGCAATTCATTTTTGGAAAATAATTACCAGCAATACATTTTTGTAATAAATATAACCAGCAATAAAAATAAGTCACTGTGGTTGACTGTTCTAGTTCCACGTGCCATGTTTAAAGGATGTCATTTATCAGTTATCTCCTGTTAATTTCCCTCTGAACGTTCTCCACTGCCTTAACTGGGTATTGAACTCACACTCTTAGGGTCCTGTCATTTGACCTAACCAACGCCTTTATCCACTGTGTCATGTGTCCTTGAGGACATCCATTAAACATGGCATGTGGAACTATAACAGTCTACCCCAGTGAGCGAAATAAAGGGTTAAGTTCGATATTCCAACCACCTGAAGAAGGCCGGAGCGTAAAACGGGCGAAACGTTGTAATAAATATGGTGACAAAAATGAAGACAAGAGTCCGAATAATGTAAATAATGTACATAATACCTCATCTCAGAAATATAGACAAAAAAAAAGACTACCATAATTGTCATTATCTATCTTCAATGGCAATACAAACCAGTCAGTGCCTAACTGAGAGAAGAGCATTATGTGGCCTCAGTGTTCCCCACCGGAAATACATGCAAGGACAGCTGCACATGCGCGACATGATACTATAGATAACCCGATATTATGCGACTGTTGATCGGAGCAGCCTCTCTAAGGGATATGAAAAAGTGTGGGTTCCTAACGACCAGTCGGAAGCAATAGCCAGTAAACTGCCAAGCTGGTACCGTCATGAAGGAAAGTCACAGCCACTGATTAGTCTGATCGCCAAAGAGTTAAGACAGTTAAATTATTGTGGACTTAGAAGGAAAAAGAAGGAGAACCGGTAAACTATATCCTGCAGAGGGAACAAGAGATAAACCTCGACTCGTATTCAATAGAAATGGAATGAGTGCAAACCGGACGATTGATCTACACCTCGTAACCTGTAATACATGCAGTGACTCCTAACCATGCATGACATGACACTATATATACCCCCGATATTATACAACTGTTGATCGGAGCAGCCTCTCTAAGCGATACGAAAGAGTTTGGGCTCTTAACGACCACCAGTCGGAAGCAGCAGCCAGCAAACTGCCAACCCGGTAACAGTCATTTGTTAGCCTGAAGAAGAAAGACAGTCATTGTGGTCCTGGTAACAGTATCCTGGACAGGTTACAAGGGATGAGGCTCTATTAATCTGTTAAAAAATTGCAAAAGAATTCATATTTAGTAACGTTTTAATATAAGTTCTGATGTCTACTACGAACTAAAAAATTGTTCAGCATTGATAAATAACAGTGGGTAAGCATATTCGAAATTGAACAGATTTTGAGAGGGCTGAATTAAAAAAAATGTTTTTTAGTCTCTTTTTTTAGTTTCAGCTCTACAAAGGCATTTATTGCAGTCACCAAAAATAATGTCATCTACAAACGAATGTCAATTTTCAAAAAAAATATATATATATATATATATATATATATATATATATATATATAATATCTAGTGAGCCAGACAAACTTGATTATTTCACCTAAAATGAGGGATGACGATCCGCTTAGATGAAACCTGAGTTGGTTTGTCTGGCTCACTAGGTTTGACTAGGTCTGCTCTGCGGTTGTATTGAGCTCTTTTTTTAGTTGTTTACTCGTTTTTCTTTGGGCTTCAAACCTGTATCTGTGCGATTTTTTCCGACAGACTTTCATGTTTCTAGCTCTTACTTTTTTTAAAACCTTTTTCCTTCGAGATTGATTTGATTATTGGCAAATCAAAAATTCGAAGGTTTTTCGAAACGAGTATAGTTATCTATATTTCTATTTATTTGTATATATATATATATATATATATATATATATATGTTGTGTGTGTGTGTGTGTATAATAGCCGAGAAAAAAAAACACTTTTGGCCTGACGACTGCGTCTAGCATGAAATAGCCTGTCGCCTCTAAGTGTTGACTTCAATGTTCACTTTTATATTTACACACGCTTTTATCTCTGATATTGAACATTTTATCCCATAAATATAGCACACCTTAAAAGTATATTTCTTCATATACATATATATATATATATATATATATATATATATATGTGTGTGTGTGTGTGTGTGTGTGTGTGTGTGTGTGTTTGTTCTTTAATGAAGCTAATTAAAATGGCCGGTGGTGAGAGGAGGCCTGAACTAAATAGATTAACAGTTAATAGGAATGGAGACAACAATATACACAGAATATCGAATACAACAAAAGATTAAAAAATAAATAAATAAATAAGTATATAATTCAAAATGAAATAAATCAAAGAATAATTAACACGGAGATTTCAACATTTAAAAGCTGTTTCTGTGTTATATAGGAATAAAATGTCGCTGCCGACACTTGAGTTTGAACATAGATCGCCAGTGAGCCAACAAAGTCGATCCCATTATTGAATTAAGTAGACCACGTGACTATAGAGGAACTGCATACATGTAGAAAGTAGCTCATGGCTAATTGTTCGCCATTTCTAGTCTATCCTCTATTACTATACGAAACACTATTTCTAGTTTGTCCTTATTACTATTCGGATCGCTATTTCTACTCTGTCATCAATTATTATATGGACCGCTATTCTCTACTCTATTCACTATACTATTTCTCTATACGCATTACTATTCGGTGATTACTATCCGAGCGAGTATTATCGAGCAAGTACTATTAGTACTAGTAATATTCGAAGGCGTCTGACACTAGTATTGTTCAACGGCGTTACTATAGTTGTATCTGCGATTACAAAGTCTCTACTACAACGAGCATTACGAAAGTGACAACGAATATTCGATGGCATCACAAAAGTGTCAACGAGTGTTCGTTGACATCACAAAAATCTAACTAGCACTGCTTCATTCCAATATCTGAAAGATGAATTTTCTTTTTTTGTACGGAGCAGGCAGACCTTAATTCTCAATGATTGAATTTGTGAAAATTGACCCGACTCATGTAATGAATTTGATTTTATTAATGCCACAGTATTTTTCGTCCAGTTAACTGTTATCTCTGCCAAGATTAAACTGAGCGGTGTCCCTGTACTGACACTAGTTTTGTTCAGTTGTGTAGACACCTTTTTTTATCATAAACATAGGAATTATTGTGTCTAGATTTTATCGACTCAGCCCTCCTCAAAGACTAGGCATATAGGATTAAGTAAGAATTGTTAGAGCAAACGTCGCATTATGATATCTGTGTAAGGCAGATGAAATGTTTTGTTGAAAGGAAGGCTAGCTAAGTTATCGATAGGACAGGTGAAAACCAGCTTACCCATCTTCATTTTATTCTTGTGGCGTATCTGTTCATAGAATAATATCTGTACAGTTTAAGTTGGTTAAGGCTTATTTTCTCTTTGATACGTTGTTTGGGTCTCATTTCTGACGTAGATTGACATTTTGGGACTGCTGAGCTATCGTGAGCAGGATTTGCAGGCGAATCCTTCGGATTGCACTTAAAGGTTGGTTTTGGTTATTTTTTGTCTGAATCGAATTTTTGATTTGTTTATTTTTCGGTCTTTTTATTTCAGTTTTCTTCTCGGTTTTGGCCGCAGTTGTTTCGATCTTACGTGGAAGTCTTTGCAGACGGCTGCTTTTGTTGTGTCCGTTTTTTGTTAAATTTATAGTTAACTTTTGAATTTTACTTATCTCCTTTTCTTTGAAGGAACTTTTTGAAGAACTTCTTTGAATCAAAGTCGTTTCTGTTGATTGTTTAACTTTTTGAATTTTTTTCTTGTCAGTCGTTTGATTTTTTTTTCAGTTTCCCATCATCGGCTTTCGACCGACATTTATTTTTAATTTATTTTATTTTATTTCTCTGGGTTTACTATTAGTTTCCCAAGACTATTGTTTTTCTTTATTTTTATTTCTTAAAGTTTATTGTTTTGAGTTTAAACCATTCTTTTTTTTTCTATATTTTTTTTTGTCGTTTGATCGCATTTTAGTTTTCGTCAGTCAGCGAACTTTATTCTTGTTAATGTCCAGGTCCTTGTACCACGGTGATAGTCCAAGGTAGAACCAATAAAGAAGAACTCAAACCCGTATATGGAATAACACAGATATATTACAAACAGGAATATATACAGGGAAGAAGAAAGTGTTAGTACGAACAATCAGGTTTAGTAGTACTTGTCTGAACGCGACTCTGTTTCGGATTGCCTCTGGCTCGACTGACTGACAGACTCCTGACGGATTTCACTCGAGACTTCAGACTGAACAGTATTTAGTCACCCCCCACGAGGGAATCATGTGGCACAAGGCCGATTTAACGTGGGATCTCCGAGCCCGTGGGCTCGGCCAAAAATATGCCATTTGATCCCGTATAAATGGGTTCAGGGTCGGTTTACCTCCCCGAAAGAGACTCCGCCCTTCAGCGTAGCCTCATTCGGGTCCCTCCCCGCCCAAAGCCAGAGAGTTCAACCGATCAGCCGATCAGCAGGTCGCCCGACTTCGGACTGAACTCCCTGCTTCCTCTTGAGGCGCAGTATTTATTACGTATGGAATAGTCCATTATGTTATTATGGGTAAGGTCCCATAACAATTCTTCTTTCGTCGAAATTTATTTACCTTTTCGTCTTTGGGTGAAGCTTTATTTGGCTTTATTTTATTTCTTTTTTGGTAATTTTTTATGTAAATTTTTCAGTTTCACCAAACCGTCATTATAAATTAGGGTAATTTATTTGTTTTCTTAACTTTTTTCGAAGTAAGTCGAACTTTTTGTTTCCTTATTTTAAACAGTTGAAAAAATGAAATTCGTAAACAAAAGTAAAATGTCATGAACAGGCGCGTGCAAAAGAACGTTAAATCCATGAATAAGACTTTACAAAACAGAGTAAAAATTCGATTGAAAAAGACTATATATATATATATATAATTTAAAGAAAAAAAAACAGAACAATTTAAGGTTCCACTGTAATAATATATTTCACCAGAGATTTTATTTTTCTCTGGATCTTCAGACTTTACTTTCAAGGGTGAAAAAATGAATTTTTCAATGGAACCTTAATGTCGTTTGTTTTTTTCTTTAAATTAAATTATTCACTCTGACTTAACATTGAGCTCTCCCGATTTCACCCACCTTGGGAATATCCATACAAATTACCAAGACTTTCATTACTTATATATATATACTATTAATTTGATAATATCAGCATAATGTTACTCAGAGTTTCACGTGATAACAATCATCAGACTAAATTATCATGCGACCAAGTTGTCACTTAACCCTTTAGCAGTCAAAATAAATCACCCCTAGTAAATATATAGGTCTTAAAGTCTCGCTGTTTGCATGTTTTTCTGCGTTATTTGAGATGATGATGTCATTTTGTTATAAACATATTACATAAGGTCTTTATTTTATGATATAATTTTATTTTGTTTTTGATATTTTTCATTTATTGATTTGATTTTTAAACTTCTTTTCTAGAAGAAATTCTTTTTGCAATTAAAGTCTTATTTTGTTTTGGCATTTTTTCTCTCACACGCCACTCTAGTTAAAATATACGTTTTGTCACGAGCACAAAAATATCCCGCTTGGCTTTCAATTTAAAGCAGATATTTAAATTATGGCCGACAATTGTCGGACGGTGAGGAAAGAACCACCTGATAAAACAGCAGAAAAAAGAAAGAAAATGAAACCGCTGCATGGACTCGGGGAACACGTCTGCCGCGTATCCGTTGCACGAGTAGAAAAAGCTCATTAAAAAAAGAACGAAGATATTTAAATTTTACCTAAATATAAAAAGCGTGGATTGGAAAGAAACGTGGGAAACCCCAAGAACATCTCGAAGGCGAAGAGAATCATAAAAATGGTTGGATCAGGCGCGTGTGCGTGACAGATTTGAGGCATGATCGAGGTGGCCAATGATTCCTTATGTATCTATCACCCACTGGCATTTTTTTTAAAATAAGGATAAGCTGCAAAAGTATTATAATGGAAAGCTCCTGCTTTTTGTTCCACCAACCCTTTAGTTTGTTCTTAAATTAACATTTCCTTTGGACATTGATGGCCTGTCTCCTGGTGGCACGATAAGAAGTGAAATGGGTCTACTGTCAGTGGGACAGGCCGTCGATGTTTAATGCAGAAGAGAAACCCAAATTAGTTTTATAATGTCTCTCTAGTTGGCTAACGTGAATCCCCGGGGCCTGAGGTCGGGTTTCGCAAGGTGAGGATTGCTCGCGACGTCCAGTGTCTCGGGGTGAATGTATATTTTGCGCAGGAGACCAGGTTTTCACAAAATTTGTGAATGAATTCTGAACATTAATGAATGGTTTCACTTCTATTCAGTATGTGTTGATAGACATTCGGAAGGTATTTCCTGACTGGTGAGCAAGTCTTTGGGTGCGGCGTGTGCTCTTGTCTTCGCTGGTGCGTTCTAGTTAGCTCGACGAAGTCTTAGTTAAGACAGTCGATGTAGTACTCTTAATTTGGCCAAGTCTGTATTCGATGGTTTACAGGGATCATAGGCTCGTTCGAATTCGCGTAAACATAGATAAGCCTAAGGTTAAGATTGCTGGTTAATGGAAATTGGACGCATCATTATTTTGTAATTGAAATTTCCAGGACCAATTGCTACAAATGTTAGCGGGACTCGACGGGGGATGTTGTTGAGAATATATAGTGGGACAAATTAATATCCAAAATTAGGGTGTTTTCTTCTCAATATTAGTCGTCGATTCAATGTAGTAGGATTAGAAGCGTGAACGGCATATGAGGAAAAAGTTGATCCGATGATTAAATCCCGTGATAGTGAGGCAGTGGCTAGGGCAGAATTGACCTCTTTGCTTATCAAGAAGGATCATGCACTGGTCGTTATAGATATGTTAATAAGAATGGCCCTTGATGCGAGGAATATGGCCTCTGAATTGCATTCAGTGGAAGTTAGAAATGTATCCAATAGACATAACGCGTGCATCACGGACAATTAGAACGGGACTACAAATGCGAACATATGTGAGGTTTTCCGTGACTACTCTCAAGACCTGTTTACCAGGTAACCCGGTTTGAGCACTGCTCCGTTCGACGCCTATTTGAGGCGGCTGAGTGTGAGGGTCCTATCACATAGTTGGAAATCTGGGAAGCGTTGAAGCTGGATAGTTGGGACAAAACTCCAGGATTAGATGGTCTTCCTTACGAATTCTACTTGAGTCAGTCGTAGGTTCTTATTTCCTTGCTGGAACTGATTTACAACAACTAGATGAAGTAGGGGTCTGTGACTCAAACTTTCACTAAGAATGTGATCAAGCTTGCTATGCAAGGAGAAGAACGGTGGGGATGGAATTAGTAAGTTTCGGTCTTTGACTATGTTAAATACAGCGTTAAAGATTTTAACCAAGATCTCAACCTTTTTCGGGTTGTCCTCTCTATTCTTACTGGCTTCGAAAAGACTTGTAAAGGTCAGGACTATTCTGGACAATTTTCATTTTGTATGGTTGATAATCGAGTAAGTCGATAGTGAAATCGTGCTGATCAAATTATTTGATAGGGTTGACCATCGAGTTCTGGAGGCTTTCCTTTCCGCTGCCATGTTTGGGCCGTAATTTCGCACCTGGACACGGCTTCTGTGTGCGTCTCCCGGTACGCTGGTGGCAGTGACTGGTTTTCACTCCATTCATTAAGGTTGTCCGCTTTCGCCTTTACTGCGCGATGAAGCATTTCCTTCGCAAGATAAAGATAAAGACGATTCCGGTCCTACGTGGAATTTCCCTACTTGGTGCTACCACTGCGCCCAAGTATTCCGTCTATGCTGACGACGTTTCGGTTCTTTTGTCGAGCAGAGCCGAGATTGAAGAAGTCAACAAAGAAATCAATGGGTACAAGATGGGGACAGGTGACAATATCAACCATGACAAGTCTGTTTGCTTGCGGTTGGGTGCGTGGAAAGGAAATAAAATTCAATGAATAATATGTAATGGTACTTTCTATCTTTTCTTTAAATACTTTCATGGTAATTATTCTGATCAACTTTCAGTAGTAGATTGGCAGTTAGGTCTCATCATTTTGCAGTTGAAATGGTTAGATATAACCGTAAGTTCTATGCTTTTCTTCTCTCGTACTTCCCGCTTGTAGATCTATCTTCCGGATTATTGCTTCCCAGGCGACGTTGATCTTCAAAATGTCAAAGCAATGTCAATCGTTATCTCCGATGTTCTTAATTCGACTTTTTTTATTGTCCTCTCTCCTTAATTTTTCTCATATTCTGTAACACTAAGTAACATATTGCATACTAGTGGGTTTATTGCTTTGCTTGGTGTGAAATGATCATATATATATATAAGTATGTCCACTGTTTTCGCGGAAAAACAGCATAGCGTAAATGAAAAATGCCACAAACTTAAAGAAAATAAAGTATTATCGTCAAAATGCTTATGTTATTATTAAGATGAAAGAAAAAAGTATTTTTTAATTATTTTTTGAAATTTTTAATATTTTCTAACACGTTCGAAATTTTGGTTAAAGTCTTCTTTTTGTTTACGTCATCGCGGCGTCAAAGAAAATAACATTTTTTTTGCGATTTTTTCCGTTGAAAACATATTGATTTGGAAATTCTTGTAAAAATAAAATAATTGTCCGATTTTAATGAAATTTTCAGGACTTATTCACAAATGAATGAAATTATTTTTGAAATATTTTTTTTTAAAAATTTTGTAAAAAATATTTTTTTTAAATATGTTACCCCCCACTTACTTAATTTCATGAAATTTCGCCCAAAACCTTTTTGGTTCCTCAATTTTTTTTTTTTTTTAAAAGAAGGAGTCTTTGGAGATGGTAAATAACCTACTTTTTTTTTTTTTTTTTGAGCTATTTAACTGAAAATCTTGCTCTGAATTGAAAAATAATGAATCAATAAAACTATGATATTACTTAATTAGAAAAGCTTTTAATTGCTTTTGTAAATAAGTAATATTAAGGACATTATTGTCTGAAGAAATAATTTTTTCTGATGAATAATTAATTTTTACAAGAATTTTTTTCGTTTTTTAAGAAATTTTAATTATAATAATTTATAATAGTTTAAAATCGTTGTAAAGCTCTGGAGGAGGGTTCCTCAATATTATGTAGTAATTAAGTGGAAAAAAAAAAAATTTACGAATCCAAAATTGCTAAGTTTAATAAATTTAGTTTTAGCTACTTTTTTTTTAAAAATAATTTTTATGTTGTATTTTTTTACTTAATACATTCCTTATTTCCATGTATGATATACAGAAATTGCCATTATTATAACAAGGTCACGTGATCTAAGGGTTTTGTCCCTTTACGTGGCCTTTTCAAAACATTTCGTTTCTTAACAGGTTGTATTTTCCGTTCAGCTTTAAAAGTGTAAACTTTAAATTTTAAATTATTTTTTTTTTTTTCATTTACTATTTCACTAAATAATTTTATTTTATGTATTGTATTTCCATTAGTGTGTGTCATACTCAAATAGAATAATTTTTTAAAAACTCAGACTTAAAAATTATGTCATTTATGGTCATCAGTAATAGCTGTCATCGGTTCGTCAATCAACATTATCAATAAGATCGAACAACTGAACAGGACCGCTCGTTAATAATTGGTTGTATATTATTTTTTTTTATGCTATAAGTAACAAAGATTTCTTTGAAATCAGATTAATTTAACTTTAAATTTTTAATTTTACTAAAATAACGTGTCAGAAATTTTTTTTTAAATATTTTAAAAATCGATAAATTTGTGTTTGTTTACAAATTTCTTAAAATTAAGAAAATGGCCGTTTTTAAGAAAATTTAAAAATTTGAAATTAAATTTGACAATCAAATGTATATAGTTTCTATCTGAAATACACCAGAATTGTTTAATTAATAGAAATCGTAAATTTAATTATTAAACTTTCAATTAAAGCTAAAATGAAATCTTCAAGAATGTTTTTTCGTTGTAAAAATTCATTTTAAACTTAAATATAGAAAATTTATGCCGAAATAGTGGATCTATCTTATATATATATATATATATATATATATATATATATATATATATATTTATATATAATTTGTTTATAAAAAATAAAAAATTCTAAAATTTTTCAAACACTGATTTATAGATTAATATTCTTTCGTTTTTTTTTTAAATATTATTTTTAATTTAATTTATTTTATATATATATATTATATATTCTATATAAAAATAATTTTATTTTAATTTTTTTTTTTTGTTTTGAAATATGAGAACTCTCTATTTAACCATTTTTGAATCATATTTCTAAATAAATAATTATATTTATGCTTTATTTTTGTATCGAACTATTTATTAAAAATAATAATTAAAATAAATAAAGAACTTTGGATTATTTACCTAACGACTTATTTTTATTTTTTTTATTTTAAACACACACACACACACACACACACACACACACACATAAATATATATATATATATATATATATATATATTATATATATATAAATATATTGTTTTTGTGAGGTTATAGTTGTTCCAACGAGAGAAAAGTTTTATATTTTTCAAAATGAAAACAAGACAAAAAAGTTTTTTGTTATAATGTGGATTGTTTTAAATATATTTTTTACTTTGTTTTCCGTATTTTTGCTACACACGTTTCGGGTCTCGATACCTTCATCAGGTGTTTATTTCCACATATTATTGAATCGAAATAATTTTCCATATTTTTTCCCATGTTTAACCATTGTGTTTTGTATGTAGTAGTAATCCAAATTTTTCTTGGACTTGTGGAGAAAATATTTTTCTGCTCAAGGGCAATAAAATAGTTTATCAGAAAATTGGAAAAAAACTCAATTAGGGCAAAAAGCGTTAGATATTAAACATTTTAGGGGAAGGAAATTTAATCTGTTAATTCATTTGGACAATTTTTCAATGTTTTTTTTTTTTTTTATATATTTCCGCGAATTTCTTTCTGATAATTTCATTTCTGAAATTTGAGTCTTGTCTATCTTCAACTTTATATATTGCATACAAACGTATATAATGTGTAATTATTATTATATAATCAATAATATATGTTTAATTATTTAATTGAGCACTGTTTTGTTTTCAAATTCTAAATTAAATAAACATTTATTTGCTTATCTTATATGTACGCCATCGAATGCATGTAATTTACTGATATCACTTTATTTATTTATATATATATATATTATATAAATAAGTAAATGGATAAACCATTTTCAAGACAAAATTCATTAAAATAGATGTTAAATCATTTCAATAATGAAGAAAACGATGGACATATTTCACAATAAGTCTTATCCAAGATTTCAAACAGATAACTGAAAATTTTATTTCAAACCGAAACGTCTGAATCGACAATTCATTTCATTTTAAATGTATTTATGGATTTTTGACGTTGTTTTTATAAATTTATACATATATGTCGGATTTTATCCATTTACACAACCTTATAAATATTTCTACTGAAAATACAAACCTAAATTCGTTTTTTTTTGGAAGATTGTTAAATGTATTTCAAAGGAAATACAGGAATTTTAAAATAATTTACGAACTTTTAGGAAAACTGAGGTTATGAAAGCAGACGCAAAAATGACTAGGAAAACTGACGTTAAACGGAAAGTTGATCTTTTTGAAAATTTTCAGTTATCTGTTTTACTTTAAATAAGACTTGTTTTTTATGTCCATCGTTTTCGGAATATTGAACTGAATTTTTTATTTTAATGAATTTTGTCTTGAAAATGGTTTATTAAAACCGAAACGTCTGACGTCGACAATTTTATTCATTTTAACTATAAACAGTTTTTATGGATTTTTGTTTTGTTTTTTTAAAATTTCTATTTATATATATATATATATATATATATATATATAACGGCGTATATATTATATATATATTAAAGTCTTTTTAGGAATATAATTTTATCTTTTATTTCAGTTTCATGAAAAAACAATGCCTTGTAAAAGTTTACATCGGCTATTTTTGAAATTAATTTTTTTGTCCAAATATTTAAATTAATTTTTTGTTCTATTTTTTTAAATTAATTTTTTATGTTCTAAAAAAAACAATAAGTTTGAAGAATAAAAAATAATTTCTAAAACATTAGATACATAAATAAAATATTCATATTTCATTGAAAGTAAATATTTTTTAAATATATATCCTTAATAATGTTTAATAGAATTTAAAAAATGTTTGGATGTCCAGAAAAAGAGAATGGTCAGCTGAGAAAAAAGAAGCTATTCGAATGGAAAATCTATTCAAATACGAAAAAATGAAGGTAGATCGATAAATGGGTGTGGCATGGCAGCTCCCCTCCCATTTATGGCAGCAGTGTTCAACGTTCGGCCTTATCTGGTTGAAAAGGTACTGGAGAACAGGAATGGCAGGTATTCTTGGGAAAAATCTTCTTCAGGTTTTTGAAATTTTCAAAAATCAGTTTATTTCGTTCAATTTTACCTAGGAGGATAATCCATAAATGAGGGTAGTTCGTTTTTTTTATAGGCGTGGCAACTCATTCTAATAATCTATTAAGTTTTTTCGCAATTGGTGGGGCTTCGAGAATATAGTTGTTCTTTACATTTCCATGGAAATTATAGATAGAACATATCAAAAAAATCTTGATAAATTTCATCTCGTGAGGAAGGTTTCATGAATTGGATAATTCATCGCCTATATGAAGTTGGCAATTAGAGGCAAATCCCAGTAACCATTTGGCAGATTCAATTGTTTTTTTGGCCTGATCTGGCTCTTTTTAAAGGTAACAAAGATTACGTTGAATTCATTTTTTCTGAAGATTTTTTTGGAAATTAACATCTAGGCTTATTTAATGAGAGGTTTGTCAAACTTTTTTGAAATCAAAAACTGTTCATTCAGATCTTTTTAAATATAAAACGATGAGGTGAATTGGTGCAAAAAATTGTTAAAAAATGTAAAATCATTTTGCTATAGGAAAAAAATTTATATTCGATTTCCTGTCGGATTTCTTCCATTTTGCTATTCATTTATTCCGATCATTTTTTAGTCCGTCAACGGAGACGTCTCTGCACTTTATATTCCTTCTTCGTTTAAAAAAAGCACTTTTTTTATCTTGAATAAAACCACAGATAAGAAAGGCCAACCGAGGGAAAATCAATTTTGATAGAATTATTGATAAATATACGGTATAACATTACATTTCTATTGTCCTATATACGATATCTAGTCAATATTCTTTCATAGTTATTATTTTTCATTTTTATCTGAATTTTGGGGACGGAGTTTATTTGTAGAGACTGCCAACATTGTTGAAAATTATAACTAATTACCACCACTCTGGGTTAGATGTTTTTTGTTTAAATGGGATATAAATAGCCACTTTCAACGTATGTGGTAAAAATGGCCGAGGGAAATTGTAACGGGATCTAATTAATTGATCTTAAATGTCCGACGTAAAATTAACAACCCATCGTTGAGAAGAACGATAGATAGTGTAAGATGAATAGGATTCTGTTTGCCCTATTATTCTGAATTTTCAAATATACGGAGACAAGGTTCCTGGTTTTTTTTTTTTTCTTTGGGTTTTAAATCACAATGTCGAAATCCTTAATGGAGCCGTTAGAATCTGTTGCCATTGCGATTTAGCATGTCGTTAATGTTTGTTTAAATTATTGCGAACAGTTTCCTAAACAGTTAACTGGGATTGTGAGCTGTTGGCATTCATGTAGTTGTGAATTTACGATGTTTATTAATCGTTGGTTAGGATTCGTTTATTCAAATATTTTTATGGGACCTTACCCATAATAACATAATGGACTATTCCATACGTAATAGATACTGCGCCTCAAGAGGAAGCAGGGAGTCCAGTCCGAAGTCTGACGACCGGCTGACCGGCTGATCGGTTGAACTCTCTGCCTTCGGGCGGGGAGGAACCCGAACGAGGCTACGCCGAAGGGCGGAGTCTCTTTCGGGGAGGTAAACCGACCCTGAACCCATTTATACGGGTTCAAAGGGCATATTTTGGGGCCGAGCCCACGGGCTCGGAGATCCCACGTTAAACCGGCCTTGTGCCACATGATGCCCTCGTGGGGGGAGGTGACTAAATACCGTTCAGTCTGAAGTCTGGAGTGAGGTCCGTAGTTCCAGTCAGTCAGAGCAGAGTCAGTCAGTCAGTCAGTCGAGTCAGAGGCAGTCCGAAACAGAGTCGCGTTCAGACAATTACTACTAAACCTTGATTGTTCGTACTAACACTGTTCTCCCTACTTCCTGATTGTTCGTATATATTTTCTTCTTTGTATATATTCCTGTTTGTTATATTCCATATCCGTATTCGAGTTCTTCTTTATTGGTTCTACCTTGGACTATTACCGTGGTACAAGGAACCGAAAAATAACACTTATTTAAAAATATTTTTTATCTTTTCGTTAATAAGGAACATATTTTGAATTGAGTTTGACATGTTATTCTCTCAATTAGTAAAACATGTCCCTAATTCTACCGAGAAGTTCTCTGCTACTAAGGCAAAACTGCTTGAACTAGCTAATGAATGACTCTTCATCTCGGTTGAGTTTTCAAATTTTTTTGCTTTTCAAGGTATTCATTTTCGCATTTAAAATCATTAAAGCCAAGGAATGACGTGTACCTAACCAAACCTGATAAAATCCCGCTGGTGTTGTAATCCTAAATAAACAAGATTATCTGGATAAAATGAATGACATTTTTTTATGGTTCTACAAAATTTAGGATGATTGGCTGAACAGATACATGCGACAACACCAGCAAAGTTGAAGCTTTAAACACAAAGATGGTTACTTTGCTATAATGTATTTGTTAAAAAGTAATCTTATCTCCAAAAGACGTTTACAACAGTGTGAAACCGACAGGCTCAATTTGTCCACGCATGTATGGACTTCCTAAAAATAAAAAATTTGAGTCTCACCTTTACCTATTTTGTCTAGGGTGGGATCTGTACAACATGAGTTGGCTAAATGGTTAGCAGTATTACTCCAACCTGTCTCGAATGTTTTTTTGGATTATAATATTTCTGACACCTTCTTTTTTTCCAAATTTATTAGAGGTTTGAATATTCAGTCTGAAGATAAATTGATGGTATCATTTGATATTACCAGATTATATACTAATGTCCCATTACGTAAGACCATTGGCATCTGTGCCGATGTTTTATATAGGGGTAATTTGGGTCCCGCTAGCATCCCTGAAGAATTATTTTTGGAATGCCTGCATTTAGCCACAGAAGGTGTGGAGTTTAGCTTTAATGAGACAACGTACGTCCAGACGGACGGGGTTGCGATGGGCAGCCCTTTAGGTCCCGTTTTAGCCAACATCTTCGTGGGCTATTATGAACGAATCTTATATGATAAAGTCCACAAACCCCTTGTCTATATGAGATATGTGGACGATACTTTTTCTATTTTTGATTCGTTCATAGATGCCACTAATTTTCAAGCTCAACTAAATTCTCTTCATCCTTCCCTTAAGTTTACAAGGGAGATTGAAAAAGATAGAGCTCTCCCTTTTTTTGGATGTACTGGTTGAACGAAAGAATGGGTCTTTCGTCACTAATGTTTTCCATAAGCCCACGTTCACTGGTCTCTATACGAACTGGAACTCGTTTGTTTCTAAGTCTCGTAAAATTAGTCTGATTTCGACTTTGGTCCATCGTGCTGTTTTGATTTGTTCCCCTGAAATGTTGGATGGAGAACTTACTAAAATTCGAAATATTTTCGTTAGTAATGGATATCCAATCAATATTATCAGGCGTGTGATCGATAACAAAATCAGACACTTTAAGGAAATATGTGACATTCGGTCCCAGCCAATGCCCTGTTTATTTGAATTACCTTGGCTGGTTCAAAAATGTCAGCTACTATCGGACAAAATTTCAGCGTCTATTCTGTCCACATACAACGCCGTTAAGTTGCGCAACGGTTTTTTACTACTAGAACCCTGCTTCCTTCCTTTTCTAAAAGATAGGCTGTCCTATTTTCATAAAAAAAAAAATTGTTTATAAATTTAAATGCCGTTGTGACGCGGTTTACATAGGACGTACCAGTCTAAGGTTGTCTTTTGGGTGGCGCAGCATGTTCCTTTTTTTGTACATTCAGGCAGTCCTTTTAAATTATAAGAACAACTCAGTCAGTCCATGAATAAAAAATTTTATGTTAACATTTGCTGGACAATAACGCTTGTGCCGCTGAGTACGAAGAGATATGGTTTTCGGTATTACAGAGCGCTCAATCTATACATCATCTTCGTGTTTCTAAAGCCGTTTACATTAAGTGTCAGCAGCCGAGTCTGTGTAGACAGAAGGAACACTTTTTTTACGTTCCTTACGTCTGTTGGAGGGTCTGTGAGTTCCCTTTTTTTCTATTTTATATATTCTTGTGGAACTATTTATTGATATCCCCCCTCATTCGATTTTAATTAATATAATTAAAATTTGTCTTTTAGTCGAGTTCGGCCTTTCCATCGTCAGTCACTTTATTGTCTGTGTATTCATTTATATTAAATATTGTTAACAAATATCTTTTAACAAAAGGTCTCAAGGCAAAAAGGTCCTTTTAGATATGACGTCCAACTTTCTTGATTATATATATATATATATATATATATATATATATATATATATATATATATATATGTGTGTGTGTGTGTAATGTATTGATGGATAAGTCAAATAATTAAAAAAAATGACATCTATTTGGAAAAAAACAAATATATTCCTACTTTAAAAAAAAATATGATATACTACCTGGGGAAAGTGGCTTTTACGGACGTAAAGATAAATTACTTATTAATAGGTTGATCTTGGAAAACTGTTTCAATACAAAGAAAAAAATTACTGTAAGTCATTCGAGAGTATACCCCATTCCTGGATCTTAAAGTCTTTAAATATATGCAAGGTATCATCCGCCATTAATAATTTCATGAAAGTATGACGAAATGATAAAACAACACTTCATATTAACAACCGTATATACGAATTCGTGTCTGATGAGTTGATAGAACAAAGAAACGTTAAGTTGCACTTCGAACGTAGGTATATGTATATTTATTAATATTTTTATATATATATATATATATATATATATATATATATATATATATAAATTATTTTTTATAAAAAAAAATTATAAAATAAGTATGTTATAAAATCACTAAAAAAATAGCCATTTTGTTTTCAATACACTCTGTGTCTTATCAATATGATGATGTTGAAAATAAAATAAATGGTTTTAAAAGTTTCAGATTAATTAACGATCCTTCACTAGGGGGAAACATTGTTATAAAAGCTAGAATAACCAATCAAAAAAAGAAGTATAGAAAGATTCAAAAAAGCTTGACAACGAAATCATTTTATAATAGCTATTCAGATCTTTAAAATACGTGTAATATTAAAAAGAATTTATAACAACCAATAATTATAAAATTATATGATAAAATTTAATATTAAAATTAAAAACTGGCAATTTTAAAATCCAAATTTAATGACTATTAAGTTTAAAAACTACAAAATTTTTTTTTTTGAAAAAAAAAAATATATATTTTTTATTCAATTCATTTCTTCATTGAAATTACGTTCGACAAGAATTTACAATATATCCGGTCATTTGTCGAATGGCTTTTTTTTTATTTTTTATAACATAATATGTTATAATTTTTTTATAAAAAATAATTATATCTGCTAAACTTTGTATTGAATGAATATTTGACTTTAAGAATAGTAATTGTTGGTTATTTAAATTCATTCCGTATATACCCAATTATATATATGTATATATATATATATATATATATATATATATATATATATATATATATATATATAAAATCTTTTTGAAATCCGTATGGATAATCCAAAGGAGGATGAAATTTGAAATTGAATGCTAATTCAGAGCGAATAATTTAGTTTAAAGAAAGACAGACATCTTTAATGCTCCATTAGTTATAATTTATTTCACCAGAGAATTGTATTTTTTTCTGGATCTTCATATATATATATATATATATATATATATATATATGTATATATGTTTATGAAAATTTATTAAATCAAAGAACTAGATATTAACAACCGTATATACGAATTCGTGCCTGATGACTTGATAGAACGCAAGTATATGTATATTTATTAATATATATATATATATATATATATCTTGTGTGTGTGTGTGTGTGTGTGTGTGTGTGTGTGTTGTTATTTTAATTTTTTTTAAGTGGAGGCTTGTATTTCAATAAATTCGTCCTAAATTAGATTTCGACGTACAAAACGTTAGGAACTTGAAATAAGAGTTAATGACGCAGCAATCTAGTTGTGATGGTTGGTAAAATGTCCGATATCGACTGACTCCTTCTCAACACCATTATATTCCCCAACTGGCCACTTGTACTACTACTTATTATCTGTGGGAGAGTCCGTTACAATAGAATAGGTATTATGGTATAACAATATGATAAAATTTAGTTTTAAGGAATGTTATATTTATGGGTAAAAGTGATCAATGTCAGTAATAAAGCGTATGTAAATATAATAGTTGACATTGAAGTTAAGACTCAGAAAAATTTTATCAAATTCATTTAAAAAACATGTTTCATCATAAAATGCGCGTTGTGTTTTTTGTTTTTCTATTTATATATACATGTCAAAATGCATTTTATATAAACATTGCATTGTGGGTATCTTATTATATTATTCAACGATTATTTTGGTTGGCGCTTCAAATTAATCCGAGAGTTATTGAGAGGGAAAATACAGGATTCGAATGCAATTTCTGGGCTATAGCGTTGTTAGTTAACTTTGTTTATTATTTATTATTGATTATTTTATTGTTGGTTGTTATTATTACGTCTTATTCTGTTTATAAATTAAATACAAAACTTAATCGTAGTACCTTATCAAAGGTACTTAATGAAACTTATAGAAAAGAAAAAAAATAGAAAGTGAAAAATCATTTGGTATTACCCCCCACCCTTTAACCAAATGATCAGTACTAAGTTAGGATAGAAGTTTCTCAATTTAATTGAAAATCATTTTTTCCAAAATAATGCTTTTAGTAAGATTTTTAATAAAAAATACGTTTAAATTAAGCTTTATTTGTATAGCTAACCTTGAAAAAATTATTAAAAAAACACAATAAGAAAATTTTAAATCTAAGTAACAATAGCCATTCTAAAGCAACAAACAATAACGGCATATAATTTATTCTATAATTGTAGAAATTTTGTTTGACTTTTATTAAAAAATAGGTGTCAAACAGATTCCCTAGTTTAACTAAGTACTATTTCATCTAGAGAAAATCCAACAGTTAAATATTTTATATCGGTAGAACCAAAAATTCTTTTAAAATTAAATGGTATCAACACATATTATCTTCCAACTACAATACGTGCCGTAACAGAACGTCCCTTTCTAGATATTTTTGACACTTTTTTTTTAAGCATTTCACCCCAAGCAAATGTATATTTAGCCATTACTAGGACGCAAGGGGTTACAAAAGTTTAGAGGAAGATCAAATAGGAGTGAATAGAAGAAAGGATGATTTAAATAGATTAAGGCAACTTGAGACGTCGATTGACATTACACTTGAATAGCTGGAGATTATCGCTTTACAGGGAAATTAGGAATAAGGAAGGGAGTTTCACAATACGAGAGGTTAAAGAAATGATGAATATATTGAGTAAAGAGACGGCTACATTTAGGAGTTTCGACAGTGAAGGGTGGATAGCGATGCCAGCCTCGTTGAATATTTGGAACTTAATGACGTCTGAGACCAGCGAATGCAGCTCCTTCAAACAATTTCCATGAAAAGTAATTTTTAGAACAGACAGAACAATACGGTTAATTTTGTGAGAAAGTGACTATATATTTAAGATGTTAAGTCAGGGCTAACTAATTTTGCATATCCGCATCTGAGCCTATCAAGAACGCCGAGGCAAACAGAAGGGCACCAGACCATATATGGCAATTTATATTCCATGCAAAATTTAAAAATGAGTTAAAATAAACATCTACGGTAAAATGGAAAATTTAAAAATAACTAGAACTTGTTTGTATTATATGATCCATGTCACGTATTTATGTTGAAAAAAATAAATATTATAATGTTTCTTAACAATAGAGATCTGTTAAACCAAAGAAATGAATTAGCGGTATTTATATCGGCATTGATGACAATAAATAATAACTTAATATAGTTAAAAATTATAGTTTAAAAAATTCATAAATAATTACGTATTATAATTGTATAGCCATCAATTGATTGGTATATAATTCAGGTCAAAAAATCCAACAAAACGATAAATTTTTTCAAAATGATTTTTTGTGTTTTACCGTCAAGATTTAATTTTAGTTATATATATATATATATATATATATATATATATATATATATATATATATATATATATATATAAATTTGTTTAATAATAATCATTTAATGTATTTAATTAAAACGTTTCCCCGCACGTTTTTTTACTAGAAAATAATTTTGATTTTTCAAGATAGATCCAAATTTTAAATATTTTTCTGTTGTTTATAAATATAAATTCTTTTGTGACGCGGTTAAAATCCTTTAAATTATATTAAAATGAAACGAATTGGCGCAAATAAAATTTTTTAAATTTGTAATATCAAATAATTTATACTTAAAATCAAATTAAACAAAAATAAAGTTTGACTCATTTCTTTTCTAAATTCAAATAAACAATTGGGCAAAATTTCAATTTTATAATAATATTTAATATATGAGTATAAGAGATATGGTTTTCATAACAGAGCGCTCAAATATATATACAATAAAATTCGTGTTTTATAAAATTTTTCACGTTTTTAAGTGTCAGCAAATATTGATATGTGTAGACAGAAAAATTTAAATTTTATGTTTTCAAATTTGTAAATTTAAAAATTAAAATTAATATTTTTTTCTATTTTATAAATTATTGTGGAACTATTTATTGATATCCCCCTCATTCGATTTTAATTAAATATAATTAAATTTGTCTTTTATTCAAAGTTCAGCCTTTTCGTTCAGTTTTTATTAAAAATTTGTTTATATTAAATATTGAAAAAGAACAAATATGTTTTAACAAAAGAAGAAAACGAAATATTGAATTTTTTTAATATACAAAATATTTTTCTTCATATATATATATATATATATATATATATATATATATATATATATATATATGTATATATATATATTATTTAAGTCAAATAATTAAAAAATGACATCTATTATTAAAAAAAATTCCTATTTCTACTTTTGAAAAAAAAATGATAAATATTGTTTGGGGAAAAAAATAGTTTATTTTTAGCAAGATAAATTAAATTAATAGGTTGATCTTGGAAAACTTTTTCAATTAAAAGAAAAAATTAATAAAAGAAATTAATTCGAAATACCCCATTCCTTTATCTTAAAGTCTTTAAATATATAAAATTAAATCAAATTTTCATTAATAATTTCAATCAGTATGACGAAATGATAAAACAACATTTCATATTAATTTTATATATACAATATTTATGATGAATATATATATATATATATACGTTATATATATTCGAACGTAGGTATATGTATATTTATTAATATTTATATATATATATATATATATATATATATATATATATATATATATATATATAATTATTTTTTTAAAAAAAATATAAAATAAATATGTTATAAAATCACTACAAAAATAGCCATTTTGTTTCAACACACTCTGTGTCTTATCAAGTGATGATGTTGAAAATAAAATAAATGGTTTTAAAAGTTTCAAATTAATTAACGATCCTACACTAAGGGAAACATTGTTATAAAAAGCTAGAATAACCAATCAAAAAACAAAGTATAGAAAGATTCAAAAGCTTGACAACGAAATCATGTTATAATAGCTATTCAGATCTTTAAAATACGTGTAATATTAAAAAAGAATTTATACTAACCAATAATTATAAAATTATATGATAAAATTTAATATTAAAATTAAAAAACTGGCAATTTTAAAATCCAAATTTAATCACTATTAAGTTTAAAAAACTACAAAATTTTTTTAAAAAAAATATATATGTTTATTCAATTCATTTCTTCATTGAAATTACGTTCGACAAGACGCTATAATATATCCGGTCATTTGATAATACATGTAATTTTTTTTTTTTTAACTGATTTTATAACATACTTATATTTTTTTTATCTAAATATATTTTATCTTAAATACTTTTTTGTATTGATCAATATTTAAGAATAGTAATTGTTGGTTATTGGAAATTCATTCCCTTTATAATATTATATATATAAAACAAATATATATATATATATATATATATATTTATAATATATATATATAAACAAAAAAAAAACATATGAAATATATATGGATTCCCAATATATATGAAATAATTTTAATATAAATTCAGAGATAAACATTTTAGATTTAAATAAAAACAGACATCTTTAATATATAAATATAATTATTTTTTATTTTTAGAATTAAATTTTTGGAATATTATTATATATATATATATATATATATATATATATATATATATATTACTGATTATTTTTTAAATCAAATAACTAAGAAAAAAAAAATTTTTATATTTTTCATTATTAATGATTGATAGATTTTATATTTATATACATTTTTATTATAATAATATATATATATATATATATCTAATTCTGTGTAAGACATTAAAAAAAAATGTCTCAATAAGATGAATCATATTTTACATTTAGTGGTAATAACTGATAATATTGAAACTTTCAAAATTAGATTCATTCTAAATAAAAAATTGTCTACAAAATAAACAATTTGAATTTTAACAAAATAAATGATGGTTTAAAGACTTTTTCCGATATTGATCTATTGATTTTTTTTTACAATAAATTGGAACTAATATATATTTCCATGTATATTATTTTACAAATCTTTTCCGTTATATTAGAATAGGTTATATATATATAAAAATAATGATAAAATTTAGTTTAACTGAATATATTTATTTAAAGGTTGAAATGATCAGAAAAGTAAATAAAAAATGTTTATATGTTTAATTTTTGTTTTCTAGAAGAATCAAAAGTTTTAGATTTCAAATTAAATAAACAATATCATTCATCTTAAATGCGCTGTTTGTAAATTTTTAAAACTATTTATATATACATGTTAAAAATTTTTTTAAAAAAATATAAAGCAGAAAAAATGAAAAAAGTTAAATTTTTTTGAAATTAAAAAATTTAAAGGCATGAAAAAATTATGCAAAATTTAATTTGATAAATTAACCTGAAAGGGAAATACACCATTATAATAATGGTTCTGGGCTATATATATTGAAAAACAACTGTAAAAAATTAAATTTATTATTTCTTTTATTTTATTGTTAAATATTTATTTGATTATCTTATTTGTTTAAAATTAAATAAAAATCCTTAAAATAAAAAAAATATGTTAAGGTACATATTAATAAAATTCTTTAAAAAAAAAAAAAAAAAAGTAAGAAAAAATAATTTTATTATATAAAATAAAATTTAAATAAATTTCATAAAAAGTTTAAAATAATAATTTTCTAAATTTATTTTTAAATCATTTTTCAAATTAATGCTTTTTAAGTTTTTTTAAAAAAAAAACGTTGTTAAATATTTATCTTTATTTGTATATATTTTTTTTTCTAAAAAATAAAATAATTTTTTAAAATTTAGTAAATTAAAATTTAAATTTATTTGATTTTAACATTTGTTTTTCATCAAATTTTTAATTGTAATAAAAATATATAATACTGCCCATTAAAAAAATAATTCAAACAGATTGTCCTAGTTTAACTAAGTTTTATTTATATATTAAAATCCTTTTACTTAAATATTTTAATATCTGTCAAAACCAAAATTTTTTTGTGAAATTTTTCTTAAAGATCATTTGATCTTCCAATTTTTATAAAAATCAGAATCTTGAATGAATCAGATATTTTGATATAATTTATTTATATATATAAATCTATATATAACTGAAATTACGCAAGATTTTTAAAAAGTTTAAATAAGATCATTTTTTTGATTGTCCTTTCCAAATTATTTATATCTATTCTTTTGAAATATTTTTATACTTGAGACGAATAATTGAAATTTTTTTAAATAAATTTTGAACAATTTATTTACTTCTCATATTAATTTTTAAAATATTATATATATGTTGTATATATATATATATATTTTTTAAATTGTAATTACAATTTTATGACTAAAAGTTTTATATGTATTTTTTGTTTTAATTTGGTTTTGGAATTAAAATGAAATTTGTAAAATGAGACCAGCGATTGCAAATTTTCTTTTAAAATAATTTTGAAAATATCATATAAAATTTACAAATTTAAGAAAGTGAACTAAATATTTGTAGCCAGTTTTAGGCCAACTTAAAATTTCGCATCTGACCTACATTTTAATAAAAATTTTGCAGAAGGGAAAAACCATATTTGTATAAATTTGAAACAATTGTATACAGGGCGAATTTTCAAATTTAAGACAAAAATAAAATTTCTACGGTAAAAACAAAAAATATTTTAAATAATTAGAACTTTTTTTAAAGATATGATCCATTTTATTGTTCATACATGAAAAAAGGAAATTGAATGTTAAAATTTAATTTATATAAAGATTCTTAAACCAAATGATATTTTTCATATTTTCCAATTCCGGCATTGAATTTTATTTTTTTTTTAATAAAATTCTCTCTTACTTTTAAAATTAATCGTAATTTAGAATATTATCTCATTGTTTAGCCATTTTGTAAATAAATATTACATAGATATTTTTTTTTTTTTTTTTAATTATTTGATTTTGCCATGTTTTTAATCAATTTACATAGGATACTTATATTTTATATATATATATATATATATATATATATATATAAATATATATATTTATAAATATTTTATTTTTTTAAAAATATAAATTTTTTGTCCAATAAAATTTGAAAAGCGCATTAAAAAATAAATTTAAAAATTTTAATTTACTTAAATATTTTTTCTTTTAGATAATATTGTCTTTTTTTTATTTTTCAATTTGTTAATAAAATAAAATTTATTCATTTTATGCCGTTTTTATAAAAGTTTATAGTATAACTGTTTAAAAGGTTTGAAATTTGGCGCAAAAATGTATCCAAATATTTTGATACATTTAGGCATCCTGGCCACATTCTATAAGAACAACTCAATTCATTTTGATTAAGCAATTTATATACATTTATAAATGACAATTTTTCCTGATATAAATGCATAGTATTAATTTATTTTTTTCGGTTATTCAGAGCGATCAATCTATACATCATCTTTTAATATGTTTTAAAGCCGTTTACATTTTGTCAAAAATTTAGAGTCTGAATTTGAAGAGAACACTTTTTTAATTTTAACTGTTGGAAAAAACTTGTGAGTTCCAAATTTTTTCATTTTATATATTGTGGAACTATTTATTGATATCCCCCTCATTCGATTTTTAATTAATATAATTAAAATTTGTCTTTTTAGTCGAGTTCAGCCTTTCCATTTCAGTCACTTTATTGTCTGTGTATTCATTTATATTAAATATTTTAACAAATATCTTTAACAAAGCGTTGGCCGAAATATTTGATATGACGTCCAAAATTTAATTATCATATATATATATATATATATATATATATATATATATATATATATATATATGTGTGTGTGTGTGTATTGGCTGGATAAGTCAAATAATTAAAGCCAATGACATCTATTTGGAAAAAACAAATTATATTCCTACTTTAAAAAAAAAAATATGATATACTAAGAGAATCCAAAGTGGCTTTTTACGGATGTAAAGATAAATTACTTATTAATTTTTTGATCTTGGAAAACTGTTTCAATACAAAGAAAAAAATTATATATATCATTCGAGATATACCCCATTCCTGGATATTAAAGTATTAAATATATTTTCATCCATTTATACATTAATAATTTCAAAAATGTTTGACGAAATGATAAAACAACATTCATATATAACAACCGTATATACAAGAATTCGTGTCTGATGAGTTGATAATTACAAAGAAATAAACAGTTATTTGCTAAAAAAATAAAAATATATATATTATATATATATTTATATATATATATATATATATATATATATATATATATATATAATTATTTTTTATAAAAAAAATTATAAAATAAATATGTTATAAAAAATCACTAAAAATAGCCATTTTGTTTCAACACACTCTGTGTCTTATCAAGTGATGATGTTGAAAATAAAATAAATGGTTTTAAAAGTTTCAGATTAATTAACGATCCTACACTAGGGGGAAAACATTGTTATAAAAGCTAGAATAACCAATCAAAAAACAAAATATAGAAAGATTCAAAAATATTTTTAACGAAATCATTTTATAATAGCTATTCAGATCTTTAAAATACGTATAATATTAAAAAGAATTTATACTAACCAATAATTATAAAATTATATGATAAAATTTAATATTAAAATTAAAAACTGGCAATTTTAAAATCCAAATTTAATGACTATTAAGTTTAAAAACTACAAAATTTTTTTTGAGAAAAGAAAAAATATATATGTTTATTCAATTCATTTCTTCATTGAAATTACGTTCGACAAGACGCTACAATATATCCGGTCATTTGTCGAATGGCTTTTTTGTAGTGATTTTATAACATACTTATGTTATAATTTTTTTTATAAAAAATAATTATATCTGCTCTACTTTGTATTGAGCACTCTTTTAAGAATAGTAATTGTTGGTTATTGGAATTCATTCCGTATATACCAATTATATACTTGTATATATATATATATATATATATATATATATATATATATATATATTATATATATAACGATAATCCCATTGAAATCCTAGGAATTAATATCCCAATTCAAAGGATAAAAGTTTTAAGAATTGAATGCTTAATTCAGATTAGTTATAATTTATTTTAAAGAAAGACATTTTTTGTTCTTTAATATATATATTATATATATATATATATATTATTTCACTGACAGAGATAAAATTGTAACTTTTTTTAACTGTATATACTTCATATGATATATATATATATATATGTATATTTATATATATATATATATATATATATATATATATATGTGTGTGTATGTGTGTGACAACATTTATAAATGCAAAAAGAAAAATCGTCTAAATTTTTCCGTATAGAAAACGAAAATGACGTTAAATATATGGCACTTCAATGTCCGATATCGACTGAAAAAACACCATAAACGGACTGCTATATACTTTATTATATATATACATTAAATATATAATATATATATATATATATATGTGTATGTGTGTGTGTGTGTTTTGTGTGTGTTAAAATATGTGTGTGTGGTTGTATCAGTAATAAATTTTATGAATATAATAGTTGACATTGAAGTTAAGACTCAGAAGAGACTGTTTTGTTTTCAATTGTGTTTTAAGCTTGACTATTTATATATACATGTCAGTGATAAATTAGATTCGATTATATTATTCAACGATTATTTTTGGTTGGCGCTTCGTTTTTAGGAACCTTGAAATATATTCGATTAAATTTCTGTTTACGCAATTAATTCTTTGTTTATTATTTATTATTGATTATTTTATTGTTGGTTATTAACGTCTTATTCTGTTTCATCCATTAAATCAAACTTAATCTTCTTATCAAAGGTAAACCACTGGAGCAACATAAAAATTGATTTTGAAAATTTTGGTACTATGCAATACCAATTAAAAATAATTCATTAGTTTCTCAATTTAATTGAAAATCAACATAAAAAAATATTTTAGTAAGATTTTTAAAAAAAATGGATACATTAAATTAAAGGAAACGAAACGTATAGCTAACCAACCAATTATTAAAAAAACACAATAATGATTTTATCTAAGTAACAATAGCAAGAAAAAAGGAATAGGAAAATATAAAAAGTTTTTACATAAAAATAAGAGGTGATTCCTATAAATAATAAGCTTATATAAAAATAAATTTAATATTTTATATCTTTAAAAATTCTTTTTTTAATTTTTTTATATATATTATATTCCAACTATTTACGTGCCGGGTCCTTTCTAGATATTTTGATACTTTTTTTTTTTATTTAATAAAAAACATCTACAATAGCCAGATAATAAATACAGAAAGTTTATGACAGATAGATATTTATTTTCCTGAAAAGGATGAATGGAAAGATATTTTAGAACGTCGATTTCTTACATGATAGATAGAGATTATCGCTCAAAAAATGGAATAGAGGGAAAGTGACTGTAGATATATTAATTTATTAGATAGACAGGGCATTTATATTCGACTAAGATACATTAAGAATCCGAAATCTGGAGCCCATCAATATTTTATAACAAACAAAGTATTTGTATAACAATACATATATATATGCGTCTGTGAAAAGTCTTGAAATGCCAGGGAAATATAATAATTTATAAAGCATAAAATATAACGAAACAACAGTCTTATAAATGGAAAATATTAAAAAAATTAACGTTTCTACGTAAAATGAAAATATTAAAAATAACTTCAGATCCATATGTATCCATTATGTTACATGAAAATTGCATATTATAAGAAACTCTTAACAATAGAGATCTGTTAAACCAAAGAAATGAATTAGCGGTGTTATGCCGGCATTGATGACAATTTTACCTTGAAATATAGTTAAAACATTATAGTTTAAAACATTCATAAATAATTACGTATTATAATTGTATAGCCATCATTTTATTGGTATATAATGGTCAACCCAACATTTATTTGTTTTTTCAACTTTGATTTTGCCATGTTTTTAAAACAATTCAGTATACTTAGTTATATATATATATATATATATATATATATATATATATATATATATATATAAGTTTAATAATATGAATTTATTAATTTTTTTTTAAATTTAGAAAAATAATCTGTGTCTCATAACTTACTGTCTACTTCAAAAAATTGGCAAATCCTACTTGGCTACATCCATAATACATTTGTCGCTCTAATGTTCCCCAGTATCATTGCATGACATGTCTAAGTATCAGTTTTCTTAACATGCAAAAATAACCCACCAACCTCCAATATCTGACCTTATTTTTATATTTTAGCGTAGATCTGACGTTTAATTGGTTAATCTAGAGGTACCCATGAGTATATGTTTTAATTCCAACCGTCTCCGCCCACTTTAACTTCCGAAAAAAGAGGTAACGATTTATTTTTAAATTTCCCTAATAAATCTTTTTTATCACAAGTTATCTACCATCGCCTGACGGAGTACAATATTAATACTGAAGCATAAAAAATTTGTTCAGCGATGAAAAATGTTTTTATTGTAAATTATTATAAAAAATATTAGAATAATAAAATTATATATATATATATATATATATATATATATATATAATATATATATATATGTATTGGAGCAGCAGATCAAATATAAATATAACATACAACGAATGTCTATTATGTTTGCTTTTCTAAACTTCGTATGGTTACTTTAATTTCGGGTGCAAATGAAGAAAAAACTGTCCAACGCATGAATAATTTTTATTATGCTGTTCCTCAATCTAACCTTTCGACTCACAAGAGCCATCTTCAGTTTGGTTATACGAACATTTAAACAAAGATGATCACCATCAAAGATGAAATTCTGTTAGCGTTGCATAGCAATCTTGTATGTCAACCAGAATGTGAAATTAAGCGTATTTATATTTAGATAAACACACAGTGACTGAGAGAACTTGATTCGCTTTTGCGAAGCGTCTTGCATTATTAGCAGTAATAGTCACTGTTTACAAACTCGCATTTTTTTCACAGAGAGCTTAAATGAAATAAATTTTTCAGGAGCATATATACCGTCATCTACAAAGAAAATGCTTCGCTGTATCACAGCTCATCAGTGTGGTTAGACTTTCTATTTCCTATATATATATATATATATATATATATATATATATATATATATATATATAAATTTTCGAAAATTATAACATAAATTTATAAAATCACTACAAAAATAGCATTTTGTTTCAACACTTCTGGTGTTCTATCAAGTGATGGTGTTGAATATATATATATATATATATATATATATAATTTTTTCGAAAATTATAACATAAATTTTATAAAATCACTACAAAAAATAGCCATTTTGTTTCAAAACATCTGTGTTTTACCAAGTGATGGTGTTGAATATATATATATATATATATATATATATATATATATATATATATATATATATATGATCTTGCTACGCATATTTTTATTAGTATCTTTATAGGTAATTTCTGTTTATTGTCTTATTCTAGCGGTTATTGGGTAGGGAAAAATAGGTATATTTCAAACTCTTTTTTAAATTTATTTTGATCTACAATTATTCCTACTGGAAGTCTTTATCTTTTTACTCTATTTATTTTTGCATTTAATGTTTGCATTTAATCGTTAATTATTTGTGGCTATTAATTAATATTAAATTTACTCAGCTGGGATTATGTGTGCATTTATTCAGCTTTTATTTATTTACTTTATTTGTTTATTTCTTCTTATTATTTCATTTTTCTCTTTTGTTATCCTATATATTTAGTTTAAAGTATATTTACGGACCTCCCTTTAAAGGATATCGGAAGCAACGGTCAAAATCTGGAGCATCCGACCCAGTTTGTAAGCTTCCCACTACAGATGGAGTTGTGGTAACTGTAGTGAGACGTCACTGCTTACATCAGTGTAACCACATGTGTAGCTAATTGCTCCAGTAGGAATAATAGTAGATCAAAATGAGGTTCTTTGTAGCTATTGTATAACGCTGTCAAAATATTGCTTCTAACATTTATTATTTAGTTTCTTATTCGTTGTTGATTATTATTATTAAATTTACTCTTCATGTATGCATTTGTAGTTCGTTAATTTGTTTATTGTTTACTTTATGTTTTTAATCATATTTTTGATTATTTTCTTTACTTTTTCTAGGGGGTAGTTTTATTATTTGTTTAGTTAAAATATTGACATAGTCTACATTTGATTAGTTAAAATATTTACATAGTCTACAGTATGTTGCAATACCTGCGTCTTTTATAGTGTATAAATTTGCATTTATTATAGTTGTACTTTGCAAGATGTATTTTGCCTTATTTCTCATGATATATTGACGTATCTTGTATTTAAGTTCCTATATATGTTTAGAAAGAGTAGTGCTATTCGCGTATTTACTATTTGTAAAATATGGTTTTTGTGCGTAGTTTCTCTTTTTCAGTGTTTTCCAGTAATTCCGACATATATTTTGTCTCTTTTATCGGTCGTTTTTACAGAACGAGATTAAAAAGACATAAATAATTATATGATAACATAATAGAATTTGAATTAATCATTGATTACAGTGCCTCCAGTATTTGCGTAAAACATGCAACCTCACGTTTTCTTGCAAGTATTATTGCTTGGGGATTTACACAAAAGTTCTGTCCAGAAATCTATAGAATTTAGAAATGTATATTTATCACTGAAAACGACTTTTGAGAAATCCGTTTTATGCACATTATGAAACAATTTAATATTTAAATGTAATAGGGTATTTCAATGATTTCAGTGAATGATTTTAACATGGAAATTATGACTTGCTTTAAAGTATTGTTTAATCATGGAAAATGAAAACTATTTGCTTAATATATCTTTAACACTATATATGTTAATATTTGACATAATTACATGTTTGATGTATTTGTTTAATAAATCATATCTTTTATATATGTAATCATTAGAGGGAATGAAAGTTTTGACATATTTGTTTAATAAATACTATCGTTTATATATGTAATCATTAGAGGGAATGAAAGTTTCGACATATTTGTTTAATAAATCCTATCCGTTATATATGTAATCATTAGAGGGAATGAAAGTTTCGACATATTTGTTTAATAAATTCTATCCTTTATATATGTAATCATTAGAGGGAATGAAAGTTTCGACATATTTGTTTAATATATTCTATCCTTTATATATGTAATCATTAGTAGGGAATGAAAGTTTTGACATATTTGTTTAATAAATTCTATCCTTTATATATGTAATCATTAGTAGGGAATGAAAGTTTTGACATATTTGTTTAATAAATTCTATCCTTTATATATGTAATCATTAGTAGGGAATGAAAGTTTCGACATATTTGTTTAATGAATTCTATCCTTTATATATGTAATCATTAGATGGAATGAAAGTTTCGACGTATTTCTTTAATAAATTCTATCCTTTATATATGTAATCATTAGAGGGAATGAAAGTTTTGACATATTTGTTTAATAAATACTATCGTTTATATATGTAATCATTAGTAGGGAATGAAAGTTTCGACGTATTTGTTTAATAAATCCTATCCTTTATATATGTAATCATTAGATGGAATGAAAGTTTCAACGTATTTGTTTAATAAATCCTATCCTTTATATATGTAATCATTAGATGGAATGAAAGTTTCGACATATTTGTTTAATAAATCCTATCCTTTATATATGTAATCATTAGAGGGAATGAAAGTGTTGACGTGTTTGTTTAATAAATCCTATCCGTTATATATGTAATCATTAGATGGAATGAAAGTTTTGACATATTTGTTTAATAAATCCTATCCTTTATATATGTAATCATTAGAGGGAATGAAAGTGTTGACGTGTTTGTTTAATAAATCCTATCCGTTATATACGTAATCATTAGAGGGAATGAAAGTTTCGACATATTTGTTTAATAAATTCTATCCTTTATATATGTAATCATTAGAGGGAATGAAAGTTTCGACATATTTGTTTAATAAATTCTATCCTTTATATATGTAATCATTAGATGAAATGAAAGTTTCGACGCATTTCTTTAATAAATTCTATCCTTTATATATGTAATCATTAGTAGGGAATGAAAGTTTCGACGTATTTGTTTAATAAATCCTATCCGTTGTATATGTAATCATTAGATGGAATGAAAGTTTCGACGTATTTGTTTAATAAATCCTATCCTTTATATATGTAATAATTAGTAGGGAATGAAAGTTTCGACATATTTGTTTAATAAATTCTATCCTTTATATATGTAATCATTAGAGGGAATGAAAGTTTCGACATATTTGTTTAATAAATTCTATCCTTTATATATGTAATCATTAGATGGAATGAAAGTTTCGACGTATTTCTTTAATAAATTCTATCCTTTATATATGTAATCATTAGAGGGAATGAAAGTTTTGACATATTTGTTTAATAAATACTATCGTTTATATATGTAATTATTAGTAGGGAATGAAAGTTTCGACGTATTTGTTTAATAAATCCTATCCGTTGTATATGTAATAATTAGATGGAATGAAAGTTTCGACGTATTTGTTTAATAAATCCTATCGTTTATATATGTAATCATTAGTAGGGAATGAAAGTTTCGACGTATTTGTTTAATAAATCATATCCGTTGTATACGTAATCATTAGATGGAATGAAAGTTTCGACGTATTTGTTTAATAAATCCTATCGTTTATATATGTAATCATTAGAGGGAATGAAAGTTTCGACATATTTGTTTAATAAATCCTATCCGTTATATATGTTATCATTAGAGGGAATGAAAGTTTCGACATATTTGTTTAATAAATTCTATCCTTTATATATGTAATCATTAGATGGAATGAAAGTTTCGACATATTTGTTTAATAAATTCTATCCTTTATATATGTAATAATTAGAGGGAATGAAAGTTTTGACGTATTTGTTTAATAAATCCTTCCATTATATATGTAATCTTTTGTATCAATTAACGTTCAGAGGTATTAGCATAATAATTGCTATTGCTTATATATGTAATCCTTGTTGGGAAGAAAATTTTGAACGTATTTGATAACTAAATACTGTCCGTTATATAAGTAATTATTAGAGAGAATAGCAATTATGTCGTGTTATATACTTAATTATTAGAGGGCAGAAACAAAAGAAATGTTTGAACGTGCTTATTAATAATTCCTAAATTTATATATATATATAATCATTAGAGTGCCTGAAAGGTTGTTTCTATTTGTTAAAGGTATCATCATTTGAGTGAATGAAAATATTTATGCTTTGTTTATTAGTTTCTTTTTCATTAGAAGAAATGTCAGTTAATGCATTCTTTTAATAAATCCTAGTCTTATGCAGTTATTAATGGATATATTTCGTTTTTATATAGCCAATAAATTGACGCAATTAAAATGTCCCCATATATTTTCATCCATTCGTGAGTCACACATATAATCAGTAAATGAGGAATGTATGTATTTCCACAAACTTTAATCGTGTTATCATCATTTACATAAACATGCAGTTAACATTTAATGAGGTGAAGCACAGACTGACAACCGCTTTTGAGTAGTACACCTTTTTAACAATACGAGGTTCATTTACGTTAATCACATCAGAATCTGCCTTTGAGCGCTATCATCACGGAAATCGTTTATTAGAAGCGATAATATAGTGGTAGTGAAAACAGATCATGTGGGACGAAGAATTAAACTGAAAAGAGAAAGCGTGAATAATAAAAGAGAAAGCGTGAATAATGAAAGAGAGAAAAATGAATAACAAGAAAGAGAGAGAGAGAGAGAGAGAGAGAGAGAGAGAGAGAGAGGGGGAATAAAGCGAAAAGAAGAAAGTGTGATATATCACGTGGTGGCAGTGTGCATGGAGAAGGTGGCAGACATTCTGACAACGTCTTTTGTACGTCTAATGGCGATATCCGATTGGTTGAGTTCTTCGTGACGTTTCTCTTCTGGGGACGCGTTTCCGCCACGCTTGTTGTGTTACTTCTCTACACCAGCAAACATGACTAAGATTTAATATGATAGAAGCAATAATCAAAAGCGACAACTACAATGGATTTGTGACTGATACGAGTCGTTTCTTGAGACGAATCGTTCTTCATAAATTATATGTTCAGGATAAGCCACAGATAGAATTACTTAAAGATACATGCAATGTAGGGCATACACACAAGTACTGTCTCTCAGTCTACCCCCTCTCTCTTTCTTTCTTGAGAAAAAAAAGAAAGATAGAGAGAGTGAGAGAAATGGGGTCAGATATTTATATGGAGATAGAGCAAAAGACAGAGCAGAAAACAATAATGTTGATTTCTATGCATACACTGTCTATATGTAATACAGATATATGTAATATATATATATATATATATATATATATATTTGTCTTAAGTAAAAATATACATATATTATTGTCTTAAGGAAGTATATATATATATATATATATATATATATATATATATATATATATATATACATTAGTTAGTCAAAATATATACACACAGACACACACAACCACATCCAGTCACACACACACATATATATATATATATATGAACATATATATATATATATATATATATATATATATATATATATATATGTGTGTGTGTGTGAATATATATGGCCTGACGATTGCGTTGAGCATGAAACAGACTGTCACTGCTGGTATTGTTCTCAGTGTCCATTTTATATTTACATAAGCGCTAGCTATTCCTAATAACTTTAACCCATAAATATAGCATATGTAAAAAGTATATTTTATAATATATATATATATATATATATATATATATTGTTGTTGTTGTTCCTAATATTCACTAAAATGAGCACACATGAATGATAATCTGTCCCAAAACAAATAAAAACAAAGTTTTATCGTCAAAACAGAAATGTTTTTTTTAGGAAATCTTTGTAAAAATATGTTTTAAGGTCTTTTATCCTCAACATATTTAATTTCATGAAACTTCGAGAAATTTATTTTTTCACTGTTCAGTGTTTCTATTAGTTATATGCAGAATTACTTTAATTAGAGAGGTTTTTTTTGTTTTTTTTTGTAAACATGACTCGCAGTTACCGAAAATCTGATTGGGTCGTAAAATAAAAAAAAAATGAAATCCAAATAAGCCATTATTTAATTAGTAAAGCCTTTAATTGCTTTTATAAATAACATATATTACAGACATTATTGTCTTAAGAGAAAAATCGATCAATAATGAATTTCTGTTTTTAAATCAAACAATTGGCTTAGTTTAATGAAACATACAGGACTAAATCACTTTATTTTTTTAGAAAATCTTTTTAAAAATAGTTTTTTTTTTAAATCTTTAATCCTGTATTTATTTAATTTCATGAAACTTCGAGAAATTAATTTTTGTACCGTTTAGTGATGTTTGTATTAGTTATAAGCAGAAGTCTTTGGAGATTTTCTTTTTTTTTTTTTTTTTTTTTTTGTAAACGTGACTCGCAGGTATCGAAAATCTTGTATGTATGCCCTACATTGTTTGGATCGTAAAATAAAAAAAATGGAATGAAACTAAGCCATTATTTAATTAGTAAAGCCTTTAATTGTTTTTATGAATAACATATAATTACACACACTTTTCTTAAGAAAAAAATCGATCAATACAAGAATTATTTTCATTTTAGAATATTTTATAAAGTTTTAAATCTTTTAAATTTCTGTATAAATTTATACGGGTTAGGAGATAATGTTAAGTATAAAACTATATTTCCTAATCATAAATAGAATAGCTTGTGCACGCGCGTGTGCATGTGTGTGTGTCTGTACAATGTACCAATTTTTGTACATAAGGTCGTCCATATATCACATTGTTAGTGAGTATAGTCACTATAATAAATTTAAAGCCAAAGTACCTAAAATTCAAGAAAACATAGACTGACATTACTTGGCAGTTATAAATTATATAAAATGGTGCTCACTTATATTCCTCACGTTAATTTTACAGATTCGTTTCCCGTAGAAAAATTGATATCAACATCCGGCTGTCAGTCTATCAAAAGCCCTGTCAACATCCAATCAAAACACCGGCTTTTGCGTTAAAAAATGCGTTTCCGTGATATTTGAAACTAAATGTATGTCATATTTGTTTCAAAACATTAATTAAACTTTGAATCAGCTAATATTACTGGAATCAAGATTCCCAACAGTATATTTTATTTTAAAAGAAATTTGAAGAAGGGGAATTAAAATGAGCTGGCAGATGGTTAAAAAAATATATAAAATCAGCGAAATTAGCCCAGCAGGTTTAATTGACTTCGAAACATTCAAAGTATTTGCTTATTATAATATATATTATTTTTAATATATATATATATATATATATATATATATATATATATATATATATATATATATATATATATATATATATAGAAATGGACAAAGTCCGACAATCGTTTTAAGACATTTTTATGTTTTTACATTTTTTTTAAATTATTTGTCCATTTCATAATGTGTGACGTCATTTGTTTACATTTGGATACGTCATGAGCAGATATGAATGTACGTGAGAGAATCATGGCAGATTGTAGTTTAAAGACAGTAAAATCTACCTTGCTAACCGAACGCTCCTCTGTGACCCAATCGGTTAAAGGCACGTCAGGCTATATGACGGTTCCGTATAGGATACAGGTTCGATTCCTGTTGGAGGACGAATATTTTCCAAGAATACTGTTTATTATAAACCGAGCATTACTTAAATATACTTAATACTTAATATAAAATGTCTATATATATAAAAAGATTTTTCATTTTCAGAAATTAAATTTAAATCTTTGGTATCACGTTTCTATAGAGATAACTATATATATATATATATATATATATATATATATATAAATTATCATGTGACCTGCATACAGTAGAAAGATGTTTTGATATATTTTGAAAGTGTTTTTTTTATTTTTTGAATTAAAGGTTTTTCTTTCTCCAAGAACGGTTGCCACCCAAGGTTATAGAACCCAGTCTTTCCTGCTGTTTACTCTTAGCTGAGAAAGAAGATAATTCATAACTTTCCAAAGGGTATTAGCACGTAAGTGAATGTCATGGAACTAACTGAATTCGAACTCACCTCTCCGATTTGCTAAATAATATATATATATATATATATATATATATATATATATATATATATATATATATATATATATATATATATATATATATATATATATATATATATATATATATAATTTTTTCCTTGAAAAACAGAGAATGTCTCATATCGAGAATATTTAACATTGAAAAACATAAGGAAAAAAATTAATTATTTTTAATAATATGTGGAAATCTCCGCTTTTACCTGAAGACGGTCACGAGACCAGAAACACGTGTAGTAAAATTATGGAAAATAAAGCATAAAGCATAATATTTTTTTTTCTAAAAAATCCACATTACAACCAAAAACGTTTGCGGCACCTCTCTTCTTTCTTTTTAATATACATACTTTTCTCTCGTTGGAACCACTACAACCTCTATTTTTATATATATATATATATATATATATATATATATATATATATATATATATATATATATATATATATATTTCAAATTTTCCATATTTGTGTGATTTCAAGAGTACTTCACCATCGGAAAATGAAAATCTGAAGAGAGAGACACTGAACTTTGAACAATGAGTCATGTGCATTGACTCTCTGTTCAACGCATCCTTGCCCTGATTATCAATCAAAGTTTGAAAACAGATTTTCTCATGCAGTATATTTGCATTCCCCATTTCTCCCTCTGCACACAGACACATAGACACACACACACACACACACACACACATATATATATATATATATATATATATATATATATATATATATATATAACATTAACCTATGTATAAGATTTGTCTTGATATATATAAGAAATACCGGATATAAGAGAGATTTCTCTGGTCCCAAAGTCAATGTTCCATAATTTCCGGACCTAAACAAAAATATACTTAAACCCGGATATAAGAGAAACCTGATATATTTTCAAATTCTTATCCGGTCCTGACAACATATCCATATATTGACAATAATATATATATATATATATATATATATATATATATATATATATATATATATATATTCATTTTTTTTTTTAAATTATATAAAATTTCTTCTGCTTTCCTAAAAATATTAATTTTTTGTCTAAAGCATCTGGACGTCCGTTTCATCCTACTACTCACCAGTTCCACGGCGTTTACTTTCATGTGTGCTCAGATTACCTTAAAACAGTGCTTCAAGAGCCACGACTTTTTTTTTCCCTTTAAATTATTTATCGTTAAGAGCTTTTACTGCTTTTTAGTCCCAAATTTACGAAAAATGTCTCTTTCTAATTTTGTTGAGGATTATTTTAGGCTCGACGAATTACTATATGATATATATATATATATATATATATATATATATATATATATATATATATATATATATATATTTGTGTGTTTGTTTGTGTAGACCATATATAATATTATGTCCTGCTTTATACGATTAACTACACTGGCACAAGGCTTGTGATCAAGAATTAAATTATTATATTTAGAGGAGCGTTTAAAATATTTTGTTAACTGCTTTTGTTCCACACTTCCTGGGATGATAAATAATATTAGGTCCCAGTTATATAAAGATATGACGCCTCCCCTAAATAAAAAAATATATATTTTCATAGTATTAAATACCATATTTATTATATATTTTTATATCAAAATTACTAATAATACCTATTTGTAATAAAATTATGTCAATAATCTTTTTCTGTCTGTCTGTCTGTCTCTCCTTTCAATCTCTCTCTCTCTATATATATATATATATATATATATATATATATATATATATGTGTGTGTGTGTTGATCCTTGTTTTGGTATATAAATTTATTTGAACACAATTCAGAAAGATCGAATAAATCCAAGAAAAATCAACAATTGTCTGCAAGACTTATTTTCCCCTTTTCGAAAAAGATGTTCTTACTTGTTAGAAACTATTTATCTAAGGATACAATCATAAAAAATTAAAAACTTTATTTATGTTAAAATGCTTCTTATTTTATTTCAATAAGCTCAGTGTTTTTATATATATATATATATATATATATATATATATATATATATATATATATATATATATATTTGGATTATAAAAATGAATTATATATATATATATATTTCTCTATTGAGATATCAGATAAACATCATATTAATTTTTTTTAATTTTGGTATTATGTAGGTTGCATTTCAATTCGTGTCAAATTTATGGAAGGAAAAAATTTTCGTCGTAACGCCATCATTGTTTGTATCAATACACGTAACCCTACATAAATCCAATTTAAAAAAAAAATCCGTTTGATGACGATCGCAAAAGGATGAAACCCAGTGCACAAACTCATTCATCAATACAAAAGTAAATGTTAGCCCTATTTTGATATTGAGTTTTCCAATCAGTTACTAAAATATAAATATAAATAATATATATAATATACACATATATATATATATATATATATATATATATATATATATTTGCATATATATATATATATATATATATATATATATATATATATATTATAATTTTTTTAAAATATTACCATTTTCTGATTTTGGTTGCACGCTTTCAAAGTCTTCGAATCAAGGTGCTCAAATTCATCTTTAGATTTTGACTACCCATTTAAGTGACTTGATTCCATGCCTTTGATATATTTGAGACTGGCCGCCCGCATTTGGTTACGATTACATATTCAATACATGTTTTAAAAATGTAATTTTCATACTAAGTTTTTTTTTTTCAGGCGTGTTGACCACATATGGAGAGAAAATAAAAATTCACTTTTCTTGGGATCAGGTTGAAATCATTTAGAACACCATTATGTATTCGTAAACTTATCCAATCAAATCATTTGTGCATTGTATATAAAAATTATCCTGATCCGACCAAGCATAGAAACGAATGCTATATCTGAACCTGTAAAAGAGAAAAAATCTTTTAACAACTTTTGCAATATGAGATCTGCTAAAAAAACGGTTGCTGAAGACATTAAGTTTATTAATCCCAGAAAATCATATACAGATGTCCTCAAGGACATATGGCGCAATGGATAAATGCGTTGGCTAGATTCAAAGACTTTTTTTAAAGTGTTTCCTGAGTTCAAAACCCTGGTTAAGGCTTCCTTTTTTAAACAGATATATCTGATAATCATATATATCCATTAGTTTAAAATGAACGAAAATCTTACCAGGAAACTTCGAAGTCGGGGTATAAGTTAACTAATCCGTATATGTATATATATACATACATTAAAAAAGCAGATAAAACCCATATCTTTGTAGTGTTAAATAAATCTGATTATAATTCAAAATTACAACAAATACCCGACGGTCACACCAGATTTTAAAAGTCGACAAAAATATTAACCATCTGAAATTGAAAGTCAAAATGCAGAATAAGCCAACTGGCATTTTCTCGAAATAATTGGTGACTACAAACCGGGATATATGTATGGAACAACAAAAGTACATAAACCTAACCTCTTTCTCTGTCCTATCATATCACATATCCCCACTCCAGTTTATCAATTAGACAAAATCATTAACAAACCTTCAGCTAATAAATACAGCATTAAATCAACTCATGAACTCATCCAAATCTTAAAAGCCTAATAAAAAAACCATAACCTCACTTGATGCTGAAAGCTTATTTACCAATGTCCCAGTTAAAGAAACAATTGATAAAATTATAAAGAATATTTACAACAATCCATCTCTCTCTTCATTAAAAATTAAAACTAACATATGAAAATGCATTTTTCTTTGGTGTTAAAATATATACGAGACGTTCTTTCATTTGTTTATTTTTTCTTTATCTTATTGTTACTTTCTTTCCTCCTGTGTTTCATTCGTTCTTTTCATCTTTCTTTCATTTTATGATTCATTCATGCTTTTCTTCATTTCTGTCCTAATTTAACCTGATAGCCTTGTATTTTTTTATTTTTTTCCTTTCATAATATTTAATAATAATCTCCATTCAATTTGAGTCTTCTTTCTTTTCATTCATTCATTCATTTATTCAATCATTCAATCAGAACATTTTCCATTTTAATTTAAAATTTCTTTCTTTCAACTATTCGTTTTACGTTCGTTGTTTGTTTATTTATACAATTCATTCGTTCCTTATTTATTCTTTTATATTTCAAATTTTCTTTATTTTCTTTTATTTTCTTTCTGTCTTTTTCTTTTTTCTTTTCTTTTCTTTCTATATATATTTAATTATTTTATTTAGATTCTTTCAATTTTTTGTTTCCTTCTTGCTTTATTTGGTTTTAAATTTTAATATGTATTAGAGCGTATGGTGTTATTTTCTTTCATTCTTAATTCATTGATTTTCCTTTTTGTCCTTTTGCATAATTTTCTTTGACATGTTTTTAGCGTAAAATCTTCATTTTTCTTTGATTTCTTTTTTTAATTTCATTTTTTTTTTTTTCTTTTTTTCATTTTCTTTTGGATAATACCCCATCTTTCCAGTTTTTTCCTTTTTTTTTTTTTCTTTCTTTCCGTTTCTTTCTTTATTTTTTATTTTTTTTCCCCTTTCTTTGATGAAAAAAATTTTTTTTCCTTTCTTTTTCTTTTTCCATTTGCTTTTTTCCTTTCTTTCCCTTTTCTTTCTTTCTTTTTTAAATATTCTTTTTTTTCTTTCTTTTTTTTAAAGAAATCTTTTCCAATCCCTTTTCTTTCTTTTTAATTTCCTTTCTTTTTCCATTTTCTTTCTTTTTTTGCCCTTTTCTTTTTTTTTCTTTCTTTCTTTCTTTTTTCTTTTAATGTCTCTTTCCTTTTTTCTTTCTTTCTTTTTCTGTTTCTTTCCCTTTTCTTTTCTTTCCTTTTCTTTCTTTTCTTTTTTTTCTTTCTCTTTTATCTTTTTTTTTTTCTTTCTTATTTTTTTTTTCCTTTTCTTTCCTTTTTTTTTCTCTTTTTATTTTTCTTTCCTGAAACATCTTTTTTTTTTTCTTTTCTTTCTTATTTTTTCAGTCCCTTTCTTTTTCAATTCAATCTTTTCTTTTTTTATTTTTTTTTTTTTCTTTCTTTTTTTTTTTCTCTTTTTTTTATTTCTTTCCTTTTTCTTTTTTCTTTTTTAATTCCTTTCTTTTTTTTTCTTTTCTTTTTTCTTTCTTTCTTTCCCTTTTCTTTCTTTAAATTGATTTCTTCCTTTTCTTTTTATTTTTTTTTTTTCTCTTTGTATTCTTTCTTTTCTTTCTTTCTTTTTTCCTTCCTTTTTTTCCTTTTTTTTTCTTTCTGTTTTTTTTTTTTCTTTTTTTTTTTTTTCTTTTTTTTCTTTCTTTCCTTTTTCTTTCTCTCTTTTACCTTTCTTTCCCTTTTCTTTCTTTCTTTTACCTTCCTTTCTTTCCTTTTTCTTTCTCTCTTTTTTACTTTTCTAAATATTTTTTCTTTTCTTTTTTTTTGCTTTTTTTTCTTTTTTTTTTCTTTCTCTCTTTTTTAAAGGGTTCCCTTTTCTTTCTTTCTTTTCCCTTTTCTTTCTTTCCTTTTTCTTCTTTTTTTTACCTTTTCTTTTCCTTTTCTTTCTTTTTTTTTTCTTCCTTTTTTTTCCTTTTTTTCTTTCTTTTTACCTTTCTTTCCTTTTCTTTCTTTTTTTTTTTTCTTTCTTTTTTCCTTTTCTTTCTTTCTTTTTTTTTTTTTTTTATCTTTTCTTTCTTTCTTTTACCTTCCTTTCTTTCCTTTTTCTTTCTCTCTTTTACCTTTCTTTCCCTTTTCTTTCTTTCTTTTACCTTCCTTTCTTTCCTTTTTCTTTTCTTTCTTTTTTTTTTTTTTTCTTTTCTTTTTTTTTATTTTGTTTCCTTTCTTTCCTTTTTCTTTCTTTGCTTTTTCTTTCTTTCTTTTATCTTTCTTTCTTTCCTTCTTTCTAATAGTACCACTACATTTCCCTTCTACGACCATCAAAATAATATGTAAGTACAACGTAATGGCGTTTCCATTGATTCATTTCTAGGGCCAACATTTACTAACCTACACGGCTAACCTTGAAAATAAGATAATACCACTAAAAATCTTACATCTACCTAAGATATGTAGATGACATTCTCATCTTAGTTAAAAACATATATGAAATACATGAATTACAAAAAAAAAACTTCCAAAACTCTCTGTTCTTAAGTTCACATATGAACTTAACTAATGGCAATAAAATTCCTTTTCTTGATGTATTGATAGATACCAATAATAATACGTTTACTACCTCTCCATATAAAAAAAAACTAACTAGCATAAACACCTGCACTCTCAACTATAAAAGTGAATGTCCTATTACAAAACAATGATTATAAAAATTTAATAAAGTGTGCAAAAGTTAATTCTTCCACGAAAAGATTTTCTACACTGAATTAAAAAAAATTAAACAAACTCACATTAATAATGATTTTCCTAATTAGAAAATTTATGAACAAATTAGACGAGCTTTTTGAAATATTAATTTAAATATAAAAAACAACAATTTTTTTCTGAAAGAACCCCAAAATATATCAACCTTTTTTATTTTGAATCAGATTATTCTTCAATTATTAATACAAATATATATATGTGTTAAGTAATGGAATTTTTGTTCAAACACACACACACAATATATATATATATATATATATATATATATATATATATATATATATATATATATATTTATATATTTATATATATATATATGAATTTAAAATTAGATTGCGACAACACAAAAGCTCCTTCAATAATATTAGAAATATTAATCAAACATCTCTATCCAAATATTTTTTTTTCTAAAAGAAATGAATAAAACACCAAAAGTAAAATGGAAAATAATAAATAGAACAAGAACTTTAAAACCTGGGATGACCCATGCACTTTTATGCCTACATGAAAAAAAACTACACATTATTAAATTTTTTTTAAATAATGAAAATTTATTAAACCATAGACATGAGTTAACGGTTTTTTTGACATCAACAAATTTTCGCATTAAATAATTAGCATAAAAAAAATTAGACGTCATAGTCTAATAAAAGGTTTAAAAGCATAACTGAAACATAAGATAGAAAAACCCTTTATGAATTCGTAAAAAAAACCAATTGTAGTTCAGTGCAACGCGTTTATGTGCGAAACAGCCCTTTAGAAAAAAATCAATAAATAAATAATAAATAAAATATATTTAGACACTTCCTGACGTATTATGGTGCCAACAACTATCTTTCGGTGTGATTGACCAGACTATGTGCATACATGAATGCCATCATCCGCTTTGAAATGGACACCTCGACACTACCTTGGCTTGATCTCTTTCCGAATGTGACTGATATGTGGATACAAATTAACTCTTACGATCCTTATCAAGATGGTCGCTCCATAGTAACTAATTTTGCGAATGAACATGCTTATAAAGATGCGTAAATTTCAAGATTGGTTATTCCTAAATTTTCGCTTGAGGGTGAAACAGGGATTGATATTTAATTCAATTTAATTTTAATAATTATATTGAGGTTTTTGGCTCTCGTTTTTAAAACATGAGAACTCTTATGTAGCGAAGGAATCATATTTTTTTTAAATAATTATAATTTATATATCTACTTATATATATAGCATTGTTTTTTTTAAAAATAAAAAAAAATACTAAATAACTCTGGATTATTTACCTAACATGTTCTTTTCCTATTTTTTACATATCTGTATACACACACACATATAAATTATTTATATACACACACATATATATTATATATATATATATATATATATATATATATATATATATATATATAGTTGTGTTTAACAACGAAAAATATGAAAATTTATTGTATTTATTTCAATATTTTTTTAAATTTTAATCTATTGAAATTCTATATATTGTATTTTTTTTAAATCTTTTTTAATACTAAACAATTTTATAAACAATATAATCTATATTGTCATTAATAAGATTTTTTTAATTTTGTTATATATATATTTGGTCTATTATTATAAATACATTGATATTTTAAAAATCAATCAAATTAATCCTATTTTATTCTTACTTGGATTTCTTTCATTGTAAATAAATAATGTTTTGATGATATTATATATATATATATATATATATATATATATTCGTATATATATATATATATATTTATATTTTTAAATAATATATATATATTTACATATTTTTTATATTTTTATTTATGTATATATTTTTGTATATATATATATAAATTTTATGTTGATTATGTATTATAATCTGATTGTGTTTGTGTTGTTTTTTTGTATATTATATACTGATTTTTTTTTTAAAATTTTTCATAAAAATGAAATGTATACATATAAAATATTGTCAGAGGACCGAATATAAAATGTCTATTCTAACATAATTTTCAACGAAGAAATAAATTGAATAACATATGGATATTTTTCTTTAAATTTTTTAGTTTTAAACTTAAATAGTGATTAAATTTGGATTTTAAAATTAGCAGTTTTTAATTTTAATATCAAATTTTATCATATAATTTTAATAATTATTGGTTAGAATAAATTCTTTTTTTAATATTTACCCATATTTTAAACGATCTGAATAGCTATTATAACATGACTTCGTTGTCAAGCTTTTTGAATTTTCATATACTTGTATTTTGATTGGTCATTCTAGCTTTTGGAACAACGTTTTCCCCTTATGAAGGATCGTTAATTAATTTGAAACTTTTAAAACCATTTGTTTTGCATTCAACATCATCACTTGATAAGACACCGGATTGTTGAAAACAAAATGGCTATTTTTATAGTGATTTTATAACATGTTTATGTTATAAAATTTTTAAATAAATAATTATATATATATATATATATATATATATATATATATATATATATATTTAGTTATTAATTAATTTGGTTTTGAAAATTATAATTCATCGAGTATATTTGAAATATTCATAGAAAGTAAAAAACGGCCGTTTCATCCTATATTTGGGACTATGTCAGCATTCCACATCCACTACTTTTTTAATTGAAATAAATTATATTTATCATGCAAACGTCATCCTACTGTTTGGAAACGGATAGCAAATCAAACTGAATATAAATATTTGCATATATATTCCGTATGAATATATTTTTATTCTAATATATTTCATAAAGTTGGTTTATTTCTGGTACTTTTTGTTGAAGAAGTTTCTCAAAAAATTTGAAATTAAATTCCCCATATGAGTTTATATTTATTTCCCGTATTTTACCTGTATAAATTCTATATATAAGAATCTCAAACGCTTTTGTAAAACGTTTTGTGTTGAAATTGAACATTTATTCTTAATTTCTCTACTTGGTATTTTAAAAAAATTTTCCGCGCCCAAATTTTTGATTCAATTTATGTAATGATTTTTTTTTTTAAAATAAATTCTCTTGTTATTTTTTTAAAAATCCAGATGCCAAATATTAACATATAGACAAAAATTAAATACATTTAGATGTAATATATGAAAAATTTAAAACAAAATTTAATTATCAACTGTAAAGAGACAGAATCTATGGTTGTCACCAAAAGGAACAGCTCAAGATGGGAACTACGAGATGGAATCATCAAAATCAAGCAAGTACAAAAATATAATATCTAGGATGTGTTTAAACAGAGAACGGAAAATGCAAACAACGAAATTCGGAAAGCTTTGGGACAGCGAAAGATGTCTTCCAGAAAATAAGCAAAGTATTAAGAAACAGGAAGTGTTGAAACTGACGACGGAAAATTTTGCATTTGTTTATTTTTTTTTTGTTTTGTTTATAGTTTATTTTTTTTTATATTTGCACTTTTATATTTATTCCTTTTGTTTTTTATTGTTTGTTTGGGTGTTTCTTTCGTTTTTTACTTGTTTTTATCTATTTTTATTATCTAATAGTTTATTGTTTGTTTTATTTTTATATATTTTTTATATTTGTTTTAAGTTTATTTTATATTTGTTTGATATTTATTCAGGACTTTTTTGTATTAGCTTTTTTTTTTTTTATTTTTAATTTTTTTTGTTTTTTATTTATTTCCATTTGTCTTGATTTTATCTTTTATTTTATCTTTTATGTTTAATTTTTCTTTCGTTGACTTTTTTTTATTTGTTTTCTTTCTTATGTGTGTCTGTTTTTTTATTTTTATTTAATTTTATATTTGAATTGTTTAAATTTGCATTGTTTTTCTGATTAAATGTTTCTCTAAGTTTGAAAAACTTGTTCTTGTCAAATAGCGGAGATAAAAATTCTTTTCGAATTTTCCGAATCACTATAAACGTTGCTCGGTGACAACATACTGACATCTCTCTGATTTTTTTTTCAATTTGACAATAAAAAGTAAAATAAATTAAAAAAAAAAAACAAATTTATTTAAACTATAGAAGCAAAATAGTTGCCAACAAAAAAGAAGAGCCCAACATATGAATCTGAGTTAGAAAATGAAAACCAAGAAATTTGGAAAATTTAAATATCTGGAATAGTTTCTTTAAATTAATTTAAGAAACCGTAATCCGAAGACAATTATTATATATTGAGATGCCTTCCGAAAGTGAAGCAAGAGTATTTAGAATTTTTTTTTTTATTAGAAACACGAAAAAAAATTCAGTTCGGAAATTTAAATTTGAATAGGAAATTTTTGAGCAAAATTATCCAAATGCGAAACCGTAATAAGATACATTAGGAGATATGAAAGATGCCTCCGAAAGGAAGCAAAGTATTAATAAAAATGGAAAATTTTATTAGGAAACGATGATTAAAAGAAAGTAATTTTCAATAAATATCTAATATGTTTCATAAGAATTCAGGAAATGAAAAATTTAATCCGAAAAAACATTAAACAGTAAATTTTATTCCGAAAATAAAAAGCATATTTTAAAGAGGAAAATTTTATTAGAAACAAAGAAAAGTGCAGTGAACTGTTATCTAATATCGTTCTTCCTATATGTCTGTGAATGCTGGTCAACCTTTTTCCCAGATAAAGAGATTTGAGGAAACAAAAATATGATTCTACAGAAGGATGCTGAGAATAATATGGGCCGAACAATTTTTTTTTTTTAAATGGAAACAAAAAGGGCACTTATAATAAACATCAGAACGAGACAATTGACCTTTCTAAGACGTATATTGAGGAAAGAGGACTTGGAAGATTTGATACACACAGGATATATTGATGGCAAGCGAGACCAATCGAACGCGCTTGTATAAATAGTTGGTTTTTTGATTAGAAATATAAATTGATCAAAAAACATAGAACTACAAAGAACATGAACTTGAAGAATGATGATCGCCCACGTCCGAGAGGGACACGGCAGATAGATTTAGAAAAAAAAGAAGAAGAAGAAGAAGAAGAAGAAGAAGAAGAAGAAACTTTTGTATTTAGTTGTACATTTTTCGACTTCATATCTGTTTTTCAGTATCATTTGTTTCTTTGTTTCTTTTTTTGTTTCTTTCTTGTTTCTTTGTGTCTTTGTTTCTTTGTTTTTTTTCAAAAGGAGATCGGTGGCTAGGATCAAAGTGTAGTATTGCTTTCCTGTTGAGCTGGTATCGGGTCAGCAACTCTGTCGAACTCTTTTTTTTCTTTGCTCCAAATACGAAGGGTGGGTTTCGTTCAGGGAGGTTAACGGAACTAGCCCGCTTGGACGGGTTTAGATGGGTTTTATTTTTTTCTGGGCCTACGGGCTCAGACATACCCAAATTAAAAAGGCCTTTTTTTTCAAATTCGATCCCCGTTTTTTGATGAACAAGGTTTTCGTTTCTTTTGTTTGATTTTTTTTTTTGTTTTTTTTTCTTTTTTTTCTTAGTTTTCTTAATCTGTAACTGTCTTTCTTTATTTCTTTCGTTTTCTTTATGTCTCTATTTCTTTCTTTTTCTTTGGGGCTGAGTTTCACTGTCTGTGTTGCTTTGTTTCTTTCTTTTTCTTTCGTTTCTGTGTTTCTTTCTTTGTTTATTTCTTCGTTTGGTTGTTTCATTTTTTTTCTTTGTTTGTTCCTTTCATCCCTTTTCTTTCTTTTTTTCTTATTTTTTCTTTCTTTCATTTTTTTCTTTCTTGTGTATTTCTTTTGCCTTCTTTCTTTCTTTCTTTATTTCTTTCTTTCTGTTTTCCTTTCTCTTTGGTTTTAACATATATGCGAGACGTTCTTTCACTAGTTTAGTTTTTCTTTACATTATTGTTACTTTCTTTCCTTCTAACTTTCATTCATTCGTTCTTTTCATCTTTCTTTCATTTTATGATTCATTCATGCTTTTCTTCATTTCTGTCCTAATGTAGGCCTTGTAGTTTATTTTTTTCTTTCCTTAATAATATTTAATAATAATCTCCATTCAATTTGAGTCTTCTGTTCTCTTTCATTCATTCATTCATTTATTCAATCATTCACTCTTTCTTCTTTCCATATTAAAGTTAAGTTTTCTTTCTTTCAACTATTCGTTTTTACGTTCGTTGTTTGTTTATTACATTCATTCGTTCCTTATTTATTCTTTCTTTCTTTTCTCTTTTCTTTCTTTCTTTCTTTTCTCTTTTCTTTCTGTCTTTTCTTTTCTCTTTTCTTTCTTTCTTTCTTTTCTCTTTTCTTTCTGTCTTTTCTTTTCTCTTTTCTTTCTTTCTGTGTTAAAAATTATTGTTTTCTTTCTTTCAGTTTTCTTTCCTTCTTGCTTTATTTCTTTCTATTTTCTTTAACTTATGTATTAGAGCGTATGGTGTTATTTTTTTCTTACATTCTCTTTCATTGATTTTCCTTTTTGTCCTTTTCTAATTTTCTTTGACATGTTTTAGCACTTAACTTTTTTTTTCTTTAATTATCTTTTTTATTTGCCTTTTTTTGTCTTTTATCTTTCATTGTTTTCCTATTTCTTTCTTCCTTTTATCTTTCTTTCTTTTTCATTCTCTCTTTCTTTCTTTCTTTCTAATTGCCTTTGCTATTTGTATTACAGTGTATAATTTTCTTTTTTCTTTAATTCTCTTTTTCATTTGTCCCCCTTTTCGTTCTTTCATTTCTCTTTTATTCTTTTTCTCGTTTTCTTTCTTTCTTTCTTACCTTCTTCATATATTTAACGTATCTATTAGGGCTTATAATTTTCTCTTTTTTTCTTTCGTGCTCTTTTTCATTTTTCCTTTTTCTTTCTATGCTGAAATTTCTTTGGCTTTGTTTTTCTCTCCTTTTATCGAATATGGACCTTCTTAAAAATTTCATTCCTTTTTAAAATGACGTTGTATTTCTTCATTCAGTTACATTTTCACGGTTGTTCATTTATTCAGTCATTCTTCTCTATTCCTCGTTTTTTTTTCTTTTAAGAAAAAAAACACAGCAAACCGAACATTTTTTTTGTTCAGGTTCTTCTTAATCGATCTATTTAACGACATTCCGATATTTCAAGTGTTCATTAGGAGTGAAATAAAGAAACCTCCCGAATCGGCCATTTTCTACCTGTACTTTTCTTTTTCTTTTTTTCGCCCCCAACTCTAGAGTTTTCGGGCGATTTCTCAATTCTTTTTGATTCAGTTCCCGTTCACCTCATCCAAAATGTCCCCTTTCTCCCCCATCATGCAATTTCTCCCTCTAACTTACCCCTTGTTTCCTCCCACCCACTTTCTTTTGAGCGTCTCACCGCTCCTCAGCTACTTCGGCCCTCTGTTAGATGCGCGGGAACGCAGTGAACAATAGACTAGAACAGTTCAGGTGTTTTTTTTTCCCAGGTCACACTAGCTAACAACGCCAATAATAATAATGATAATAATAATAATAAATGGTAGCACTTGATGCAGTGGGAGGAAGGGAGTTGGCAGGAGAGTAGCAACAGAGTGTAGCAGCAGCATCAGCAGCAGCATCAGCAGCAGCATCAGCAGCAGCAAGTATATTAGTTGAAAGGGTCTGCACAAGCAGAGTTACAAATTCTGCAATAAGTTCGAGTGTGATTAGTCGCACTGTTTACTTGTTGGCTTCTCCATTTTCCTCTTCCTTTCTTTCCTTTTCAGGCACCCCCATCTCCGGCTCATCTTTATCTGTTTAGTTTCAAGCCTGCTCCATCATGAATTGCACACACACACACACACAAACACACACACACACACACACACATATATATATATATATATATATATATATATATATATATAATATAATGTGTGTGTATACATTCGATAGGGCATATTTAGGTGTGTATATATATATATATATATATATATATATATATATTTTTCATCATTCTTCATCTATCTATTAATCTATCTATCTATCTATCTAAGCCAACACATATCTATGTTGTGTACATCTATCTATCTATCTATCTATCTATCTATCTATCTATCTATCTATCAATCTCTGTATCTTTTTCATATCTATCTATGTATCTCACTGTATATCTAAAGATATTCTCTTTTGGTTATTTCGTTTCTTGCTTTTTTGACCATTTTTCGTCCTTATCTAATTATCTATCCAAAAACTTTGATCTATATTGTAACGTTTCCTATATATATATATATATATATATATATATATATATATATATATATATATATATATATATATGTGTGTGTGTGTGTGTGTATTATACTGAAAGAGATAGAGGAAGTGATGCTAATTGAAAGCAGAGGTAACAGTTTAGATATATATATATATAAATTATATATATATATTACTTTAAACGTTTATAGTGGTCAGTCAAAACTTGAAATATACTCCTGATTTTCTTTTTAATCAGTGTTTATTAAGATATCTATCGAATTAAGCATTCAAGAAATCTCAGAGAGAATGTGTTCCCGGCACATAAGAAATCTGGGTCCCCATTTATAGGGGAAGTACGTTTTCTTTAATAATATTTCTCAAATGCTTTGGCTGATAACCGTAGTACACACAGTTTAAAATAAAAAATGGCGGAGTTGGGCTTATTTCAAATACGACTATCCCCCATAGAAATCCGTTAATCCCAGTTCGAGGGGGGTGTTGAAAAGTCCTCGACTAGCATAACTTTACGAAATGAGTGATACTGGATCGTCCAGTACCGATTTTTGGGGAAATGGTTTAGGCCTGTAACTTTTCAGCATAGCCCTTAACGCACACACATACACACACGCAGAAAACATATATATATATATATATGTGTGTGTGTGTGTGTGTGTATATGAATATTTATGCTGCAAATATTCATTCAAACAAGTTTGTTTAAAATGAATCGACAAGGTGTGGTTGTTTAATTTTTGTTTATTTATATATATTTTTAGGAAATAAAATTATATATATATATATATATGTGTGTGTGTGTGTCTGTGTAAGTATGTATGTATGTATCATTAATCTTATCATAAGTAATCACAGGTTGATAATTGCAATACACCCATTGAGATTCCGATCGCAATATTGTTACAAAGGATTTGTGAGAATATCTGGTTAGCCACTGCTCTACAGCAGTTTCATACTTTCGCTCAAATTGACACATAGAATTATTTTATATCTGTACATACATATATATATATATATATATATATATATATATATATATATATCGATATTTTCTGATTATGTATATAGATATATTTTTTCTGAATATATATGTGTTTATATATATATATATATATATATATATAAAAAAACATGTATCAATATGTTGATTTTCTGATTATTATGTATATAGATATATTTTTTTTTAAAATATATATGTTTTTATATATATATATATATATATATATAAAAAACATGTATCAATATGTTGATTTTCTTCTATATTATTTAATGAACCAATGCATCAATGAAAAATGTTGCCCAAATACACATACATACACAATATATATATATATATATATATATATATATATATATATATATGTGTGTGTGTGTGTGTGTGTGTGTGAGAGAGAGAGAGAGAACGAAGTCGAAAGAATCGTTTTTGCGCCCATTCAGTCCGTTTCTGAAATATGTTTATACATTTTTCGTCAATCTTTCACATATTCTATATATATGTGCATACCCACATATCCTCGCAGACATACATATTTAATCTTCATATCAGCCGCAAAACACATGAGCTGTAAAAACAATTGCACAATGTGAAATACAGACCCTTAAATATAAACGATTCTAGAAACAATACATACATGCATATATATATAATTATTTTTTATAATTATATTTTTATAATTTATAATTTTACTTCCTTTTTTATAAATTTATTTATACTATTTTTTTTGATAATATTAAATAAACCATACCCTTATGATGACATTTTTTTTATGTCCAAAGTAAAATAAAAGAAATATGTATCAACATAAATTTTATTCTCATTCATCCCTTCATTGAGGACACTAAAAAAACATCCGTGAATATGAAATAATCAATTGAAAATAAGTAGAGAGAATATGTTTAAATTATTCAACGAAACATCTTTGAATGAAAACATGGTGCCAAAATATACGCATTCTTAATATTCGTATATTATATATATATATATATATATATATATATATATATATATATATATATATATAAAATGCCTGTTTTGTGTTGCATTTAAACAACATGTATTGACAGATCGAAAGTTCAATTTTCTGCATGTGTCCACGTATATTGATATCATCCTTAAAAATGTTAAACGTGCTGAATCTCCTCCCCATTTATACTTTGATTTTTTTTTTATCTCCCTTTATTCTGCGTTCCCTATATTTTACAAATGACCTGAACAAGTTTATTTATACGTCATCATTACCTGGGCTGATTATTGATCATTAATTCGCCCATTTCCATGGCAACTGCAAACTTACAGGTCAAAGGATATTCCCCTAGTTTTGAGCCAATCGAACATGGGCGTTTACCGTAAAAACCTAATCTAAACCGTTTTTTTCTTCTTCTACTTTCCGTATGTTTCCAGCCCTTCTTTCTTTCCTTCTTTCTCTTCCTTTCATTCTTACTTTTTATCCTTTTTATCCTTCCCCCCCTATTCCTGTGCCCGCCACTTTCTTCCCTTCCTCCGACTCCCTACTTTACACTGTATTCCCTACTCTCCCTATTACTTCTTTCTTAAACTCCCACCATTTTATCTCTTTCCCTCCGATTCCCTTCTCCCCACTTCCGTCATTCTGATTACTGACTCGTGACCAGAATTTACTAAACGCGCAGGCGCGCAAACACACGTACAAACGCATGCGCACTGCACACGGACAGGCTCACGAACAGTCATTTCCTTACAACCGAATGAGAAAAGACATTTCTTGACATTCATTTATAGAAACCTGTCGAATGACGCTGTATAAAAAATGTACTTGGTAATTAAAGCTATCAAAACAGTGTGTAAGTACACAGATAAGACAAAACACCTTTTCTTGTTATTTATGTTGATCGATTAGAAGCGAAACGTGAAAGAAGTCAATCGTTCATTCAGGCAAGCATTTCAATTTTGCGTGAATCTCTTTTCAAAGGAATTGACAGAGGCAAAACCTTTGGGGTGTATAATGTATGAAAGAACGTACAAGCATATATATAAATGTGTACATATATATAAAAAATCGACCATATCCCGTTGATACGTACGAACAGAGAAGTTAAGCAACCTGACCCTGTTCGGTGACTGCTTGGGAATAGCAGGTGCTGCAAGTTGGGTTGTGCGGTTAACTTGGATGCGCGGGATTGTAACGGATAAATATTTCAATTCCATTCCAAGCTCGTTATATTATTTGAAAGGTATAAATCCGTTTTTAATTCCTCCACCTATGGGTTAATTAGTAGAACTTAGACAATCATGTGTCTTTCGATAAATGACTGACAAGGCAGATTTTTTTCCCGCAGTAGGTTGTCATTTCTTTCTGCGGTAGACCAGTAGCCATCCAAGCTATAGAACCCGATCTGTCATATCTGGAGGGGGGTAGAAGCTTAGGATTAATTCCCTTTCACTTTAAAAGTGAATGTAATGGATTCGACTGGAATTCGAAGTCGGCTCTCCGATTCCTCAATCCGAGTCGTTATCCATTACTCTATCGTACCTCCTCTAGGACTTATACCAGTAAATAATTATTATCGATCAAAATTATTGTAATTAAAAAAAATGCTGGCTTTAAATAACCTTCAAAAAGTTGATAAGACGTAAAAACAAATCACTCAATCAAATCAATAAACTCTCATTCTTACGGTGTGGCCTAGTTGTCAATAACTGTTACACATAGCGTAAATTATTTCAATCTTTTATCTTTCCAAAATATTACGTTGACAACGGAAATCTGCTAACCACAGAGACACCACATTGTGTCTCGAAAATGACAGAGAGGCTCGAAATTGTTGTACAGAAAACAAAAGTACATAAATTTCTTCAAAATCGTTAATTCTCATAAAAATTTGAAAAGTATATTGAGAAAAAAACCACAGAACTTGCATTTTAATGAAACTTGTTTGGATGAATATTTCCTGCTTTTATGTTATGTCACACACACACACACACACACACACACACACACACACACACACACACACACATATTGCTATATATATATATATATATATATATATATATATATATATTTAGTTCTTACATATTGTCTGATAAATTTAATAACATTATCATTGAAAGACGAAAGGACATCATCATATTGATACATATTTTTTAATCCAAAACGCTTTCGGTTTTATATAGGCCATTACAAAAGATGACAATATATATATATATAAATATACTGTAAAATATTTTTAAGAACTGTCCGTATGTCTGTTTCTTCAAAAATATATATATATATATATATATATATATATATATATATATATATATATATATATATATATATATATTTATCCAGACGTCTTACATTACACCTATCTGATCACAGTTCCATCAGAACACATTTAAACACACACACAGATTTACCCGACACTATTAGGAACATACTAGTAGAAAACACAAATATATTAACTGCATCCACTTGCAAAAAAAAGACTAAAAATAATGGAAGCTCTAATAATAAAAAGAAAAAGCCAACTCTTAAATAATATTAACTATGAACAAAGCCACAATGTGCTAACCGTATTCGGAAACTAAAAAACATCACTACCACACACTGAACATACACAGAAAACACACACTTACTAAGCTGATAATCAAATCATCCTTGATAATGGCTAAAGGTATAGCCGAAAGCGCTCGGAAATACAGAACATTCGGACAGTTCTTACACACACTTTGTTGTCCAGAAAAAGAAAAATTAAATAAAAAAGCTCTTGTCAATGAAACACAAGAAAAATTAAATAAAAATATATATATATATATATAGTACCTTGTCTGTCGTTTTATAAGTAGGGTTTCGAGGCGATGGAATGGTTAGCAAGCTTCTCTCGCCAGAACAAATGCGACTGAGTAGTTAGTTCGATCTTCACCGGGTTCCCCATACTTACGGCCTTGTGCCACATCTAAGCTACGCATGGAAATCACTATATTAACAGTAAGTAGAACAGAAAACTAGTGAGTGTGTGTCGGTTGACATCAGCGTTCAATTTATTCGATTGTTCACCCAAGACCTGCTCTTCTACTAATCTTATAGTAGGCGGAAGAGTCCAACATAGACTCTTTAGAGGAAGGACATCACAACAGCAAAAAATATTAAATTCACAGACGAGTGGTAGATTTATAAATGTGCAAGATGGATTCTAACGAGATTACAGGGAGTGGATGTGAAAGAGAATGAGAAAACTAGGAAGGAGAATAATTCGTGAAAGGACAATAAAAGAACAGGTATTCAAGAAAAGTGATGATGGCGATTGGCGTAGAATTTAAATTTTCCAAGATTGTATTTATCAGGGTAACAAGAAATCTAGAGACTCACAGGTGAGAAGTGCGAGAAAAGAAAAGTTGTAGCTAGCTAGTTCAACAGAATAACAATGAGACCTACTTGCCAATCTAGGTTTAAAGTCAAGTTGTTGAGGCACCAAGGGAAAAAAATCTTCCTGGTCAGGTTCAATTACGTTACAGATCATTCTTTAGATTTTGTCAAGAATCTCTAGATGTGCAGCAGTAACACCAGACCTGATATGGCAACAGTATTCAATGCATGGGCGAATGGGAGATTTATAAATGTGCAAGATGGATTCTGACGAGAAAATTTTCTGGCACGGCACAGTTAATCAAATTTCCTTGCAGTAGATGCAGCTATTGTTTCAATATAGTCGCGCCACTTCATGTCAATTGAAAACGTGAAACCAAGAAAGCATAGTGAGTTCCTTTCCTGGTGGTTAGCATCAGCCATGCTGATGGTAGACAAAAAAGTTCTCTGTGGTGATAAATTGAGAGCGGTTGTCTTCAACTATCTACCATTTAGTTGTTTATTTTTCTATTAGTGAGGATTTTCTCATGTAGGTGAATATCCTGATCTCCAGGTTCCATCCGTCTTCGGATCCGTAGCTAATTAACGGGGATAGAGTCTGCCGGGTTGGTGACTGGATATCTCTTTCACGTTTCAGTCAATACTCAAGACTAAAATTTTCCGTCTGCTCTTTTCTTTAAAGTGGCAACTTCCAACCTTGCCTCTTGTTTGCCTTATAATATCATATTTTAGAAATACGGTATATTTCCAACTGGAAAGGAAAAAAAAAAAATTTGCGTGGCACTGCGGGTGATGAAATATTATTAAATAAATTTTCCCATTAACAAAGATGAAATACAATATACCTCATGCTACTCTGTCGTTATTTTCCCTGGGAAATGTTCAGCTGGGCTACATTCCTTATTTCCATCAGTTCAGACCGTCAGAGTTATGCCTCTCACTAATCTACTGCTATTTCTTTCCACCAGTTAAGGCTTTTAAAGCCAAGCCTCTCGCTACGCTATCGCTATTTCCATGGCAAATGTTCAGACGAGCTACATTACTTAATTCCACCACTTCAGACCTTCACAGCTGAATCCCTCTCTAATCTGTCTCTATTTCAATGGCGGTTATTCTGACTTGCTATATTCCATATTCCACCATTTGAGACCTCCACAGCTAGGACCTGCTATGCCGTATCCACCGTGTGGAATCATCCTTCTTTTTTATTTCATTGGTCAAAAGGCAAGTCCGCTTAAAAAGCTTCTTGCTAAGAACTGGTACTTTAAAGAACAGTCTCCCCAGAGGATGTTCCCTCGATCATTATAATATAACCTTCTCCATGTCTAGGATTAAACGTTATCTTTTACACATGTCCTCAATCTTCAAGTACTCCCACCTCTTAAATCCATTCAGTACACTTCGATATTGAATAATGTTTGAGCGGTTTATTGAGTTAATATTTAGTATAAAATAAATGGTGGGGTTTATTTATTATTTTTTCTTTTCAACTAGTTATAAAATAACTTTGTAAATAAATTCTTGACTAGTTCTAGAATAAATCCTTAAATTTAAATGTACACATAATGTTACACCTCGTTTATCTCCATATACAACAAAATCTTATGAAAGACATTCTTATTTGACTAACGCTGTCCTCATAGTCCGAGATACGAGAAGGACATGTTTTCCAAAGCAACTGAATGACATTACCGTTAATTCTATCAGTAACGTGAATTGCTTGAGGTAAAGTTTATAGTTCACATTGTTAACCTAGGACAAGTCCATGGCGGCTAGTAGAAGTCTTTTCAACTTTAGAATACTCCGTCTCAAGTATGCACGACACGATAGAAATAGATTTGTCTTTGTAAGTTTTGACTTCCGTAAAAATGAAGCGAGTAAATATTTATTGAGAAGTTTAGAGATAATTATAATGCTCTGAATTCGAAAAAAATCATTCGAAGCAAAGAAAAGTGTACTGAACTGTTAAGTAATATCAGCCCGCCTATATCGTAGTGAATGCTGGACAATCTCCTCACAGATGAAGAAGAGACTTGAAGCGACAGAGATGTGGTTCCTACTGACGAGTGTCCTGAGAAA